>CM035786.1:33604780-33791374 GCA_020466265.1 Siphamia tubifer
CACAGGAAAGAAAAAAGAAACAACAGAAAGCACAGGATAGAGCAAAACATGACGAAACAGTGTAGAATGAATGACAGTGAAGCCCACTGTTGCAGTCGTTTGGTCAACGGGGGGGTGAAAAAAGGTGAAAGAATTAGAATATTGAATTTCCAGTCTAATTAGGGAGAATAGTATGTCCTTTGTGATCAACCAAGCAGAAACATTTAATTACAAAACCAATTACTAGGTGGCAAAAGTATCACAATCTGACACAACCATCCCCCAAGCAGAACAGGACATTTTAAGGAGGTGAAGTGGAAACCAAAAGAGGAAGGTGAGGGAGGTGAGGAAGTCACACACAGAATCATTGCTGTGACACACAGGATGGAGGAGAATCTGTTTTTAATTCTGTTCATGTGTCAGAGGGGAAAACAGAGAGCAGATAAAAACAACAACATACGCATGGATAATTCTCTGAATGTTAATCTGAGTGAAAATAACACCTGCATATATGGACGCCTGTATGTACGAATGTGCAGGGTAAAAATTTTTTTTTTAAATAAAAAAAGGAACTGCCAGCACTGGTTAATTAGCACAGTAATTAACACTCACTTGTACCTGAGTTTAGTGCATCTCACATGGATATAACATGGATGCTGTGAAGTTATCAGGTGTTAAAGTTTTTTTTTCACCTTGTGAAAAACTGGATGCCTGGTGCAAGAGATAACAGCTCTGAGAAGATTTAAAGAATGAACACAGACATGCACAGAGCACCTGTTGGATGTGTAACGTACTTGCTGATTTCTTTGTTGCATTTAACTTTTATTTACCCATAAAGACCCAAAGCCCCAAGTGATCTAAAATGTTTAACCCATAAAGAACCAATGTGACTTTTGTGTCAGTTCCCAAATGAATGTTTCTTTCTATTCAGCCTTTTATTATATATATATATATATATATATATATATATATATATATATATATATATATATATATATATATATATATATATATATATATATATATATATATATATATATATATATATATATATATATATTATGGACTGGAGGTCCCAGGGTCAAGATGGGAGAACCCCCCAAAGGTGACAGAGAACAAACAGGCCAAGATCCTGTGGGACTTCCAGATCCAGACTGACAAGATGGTGATGGCCAATCAGCCTGACATAGTGGTGGTGGATAAACATGAGAAGACAGTGGTGGTGATAGATGTAGCAGTCCCCAGTGATAGCAACATCAGAAAGAAAGAACATGAGAAGCTTGAGAAATACCAAGGGCTGAAAGAGGAGTTAGAGAAAATGTGGAGTGTGAAGGCAACAGTGGTACCAGTAGTGATCGGAGCATTAGGGGCAGTGACCCCCAAGCTGGGAGAATGGCTCCAGCAGATACCAGGAACAACATCAGAGATCTCTGTACAAAAGAGCGCATTGCTAGGAACAGCTAAGATCCTGCGCAGAACCCTCAGGCTCCCAGGCCTCTGGTAGAGGACCCGACCTGAAGGAGACACCGCCCACGTGGGGTGAGAGGAACATTTATATATATATATATATATATATATATATATATATATATATATATATATATAATATCTCCATTTATTGGAATATTATTGTTTGTATTTTTAATTTTTTCCAGTGAAAATCAAGTGCTTAATCATATAGATATTTAACTAGATATTGTACTATTTAATCATATAGATTAAATATCATCAATATCATATAGATCTTCATAAAAAAACAACTCAGATTCAATTTGAGAATTATTAAGAAGAAAAAAAAAAACTTTTTTCCCAGTAAATCAATGTTGTAGAAGATGATGGACGTGTTTAGATATTCATTACAATACTTCTGAACATCCAAATGGATCATATGTGATGACCATGAAAAGATGAAAAACTATATTTTACACCAATTCTTTACATATATTGATTGAATTAGAAAATATTAAACAGTATTGATCAGTAGATGCTTTTATTCGCCAGTGGATGTTTGGGTCTTTATGGGTTAATAACCCTAGAGACACTTATCCTATCATCAGGTACAGTATAACTTATTCATGTAGGTAGTTCATTTACTTATACTGTATTTATCTGAAAAAGGCACTTTTTCTATACTTTTCTCTGTACTGATATAATAACCTGTCAATTTACTCCAAGTCATTATGAACAATTTAAAAATGTCTTTTCAAGATCAAACTGATTTTACCTACAAAATGCAAAAGACACAGGACAATATTATAATAAACAGTAGTAAAGGTTAAATGTGGAGAATAATTCATTTGTAAGTCACCACAAAATGGGCTGTAGGTGTTTAAAGGTTAAGTAAGACTCTCCTTGCCACAATGTTTTCTGTTCATTATAAGACAATAGTGGAGCAAAACAGACAATAGCAGGGCACCACAGTCTATATATCATTAATGGGAAAGGCTGGAAAACACTCAAGGCAGCTCACATAGTTATGTCAAAGCCTTACAATGTTAACATATTTTCCAAGCCTGTGTTAAAGAATAAACATTGTCATACAACATCTTGAACATCCAATATGTGACAAAGCAACATACATTTTAGAAGGTTTCTGATTTTATGCTAAAGTATACGGTTCAGATATTTAAAAAAAAATTTATATAAATACAACCAGGTGGAGTTTTTAGAATCAGGAGAGAAAATTCCAATGATTAAATATAGAAGAAGATCATATGAGGTTGTTTATGGGAGCTGCTGCATTGTTTATGCATTAGTACAGATGTAGTAGTACTGCATCTGAAACTATCTTAGCAGTGATTTGTAAGTAAAGCTGTCACATACATCAGATACTTAACCTGAACACACCCAAGAGTGTGTGTCATGGGATAGATTTTACCACCTGTCAACAAAGCCTGCAGGAGGGGGTTTCCTCTCAGATCACTTGAAATACAAGATACAGAAAGGTTTAGCCCAATAATGAAAAAAAAACAGTGTTGCCATGTACAACAAACCCTCCCCTCCCCTTAGCTCTTACTTTTTCTGTTAAAAGGTGAGACTATGGGTTTGACCTTTCAAGGTCGCTCAAGGTTCATGGCATGATGCCACTTTGGAGCCTATGTAGTTTTCTATCTGTGAACAATAGATAGTACTTATCAACACTCTTTTTGGAGTTACATCCATTTAAAATCATGAGAACTTGATTTTAACTTTTCAAGGTCAATCAAACTCAAAGGTCATGATGTCATTTTTAAATTCATGCCAGGTTTCCTATCTGTCTATAATAGTAAGAAAGTCTCTACGTCCACTGGTTTTTCCATGATAGTCCATTTTAGTTTATTAATCCAGTGACCTCTGACCTCTTGGGTCAACAATAGGTCAAATGTATGAACACAAGATTCATTCATTTAGGTGCTCTAACATGAATAGTTCAAAAGTGATTCCAAAATTCAGATTTTAACCTTTATTGAGACCTTGACCTTTGACCTAGAGTTTTCAGGATTCTGATCTCAATGCACATCAACAGTGAGAGCAAAAATAAGGTATCTGCAAAACTGAGTATATAGGAATAAAAAATAAATTCATGATTTATCCTATCCCTGGGATCTATTCTGGACCATCACAAACAAACAAACAAAAAAACTAACCAAAAACAATACTCCTTGCTTCTCCTTCAGGACGGTGAGGTAAAAATTGCACACTGAAGATAAGCGTTCTCCTTCCGCATAACAAAAAGAAAAAGGGTTGATCACATGGTCATCAGATTCACATAGCAAAACATATCAACATATAAAAACTGAAATAAAAAAAAAATAAAAAAAACCCTGAAATATCCTCTATGGAATTTTTAACCTAACAGGACTAAATGTTGAGATATTTTCTCATATCCAACGATACACATGTTCATGAGTTTTACTGCAAATGGTTTCACACCATTTATCTGATTGACATGTGGTACTAATGAGCCAGAGCTGCAATGCACCAGCAAAACAGCGAAAAAAAAAAACTGCAAGTAAACAGTCCAAAATAAATATATCATTAAAAAAAAAACAGCCTGAAATACTGTATGAGAAAGGAAATGCATGAATTTAGCTCAGATGGGAAACATGTATTTGTTTTGACTCCACAGTTTATCTTTAAAATGTAGATTTTTTTGCTGACATTGTGTCAGAGAAGTGTCACTACACTTGTTTAGGAATCCATTGTAATGTTGGATGCGCATGGTAAGTAGTCTCAAGTAGAGGCACCTACCTGCACACTTTTTTTATAGCAGTGCAGGCTGAACCCTTCATTATAGATTATCTTTCTGGCTTGGTGAATGTACTTAAACTAATCACAATAATCCTGCAAATAAGCAGATATGGTGCCTTTGCAAAGAATGTCAGAGGAAGAGCATTTTGGTAAAACATTTGTGAACACTGTTATGACAGCTAAAATACTGAAAAAAGGGGAAAGAATCACACAAACGTCTTTGATATATAGGTGTAGCACAAGAATATAACCTCCTTTGTTTGTTTATATAAATGTTTCAAGTATATTTTCAAGATGTTTCAAAACCAATTGCATCCCAAACTGAACATGTGAATCACCATCTTACCCCTGAAAGACCCAGTGTTACTTTTATGGCAGCTCCCAAATTAATGTCTTAAGTGATTTGTAACCAGTTATTATATTATCCTCTGCATTTTATATGTGTGTGTGTGTGTGTGTGGGGAGGGTCTTCAGTGAAAATTGGACATTTTCCTATATTTAATTTACTAAGCCTGTAGCTGTCTATAAAATCTTAGGCTATAGTTGTAGGTTATCATGTCATAAACAGAGGAAAACAGAATAAAAACTTAGTATTTTCAGCAAATTATATCATTTTTAGAACAGAAAAACAAGTGTCCATCCACTGTCATTCATCAAACTTCATGGATTTTACTGGTAAATCAATGATATAGGAGATGATGGTGGTTCCAACTAACTATTATTTACATATATTGATAGGATAAGTGGATCAACAGGTATTAAACAGTTTACAGAATATGGTTTTGACCACCAGTGGCTTTATGGGGTTTTATTGGGTTAAATTATTCTCCTGAATTTCTAACTATGAACTGACTTAGTATTAAATGTAACCTTCTGAAAACACTGATGGATCATCTTTCATAAACATTATTGTCACTGTATGTTTTATTATGATAGTGAAGTCAGCAGCATGTTAAGTGTTAGTTAAGGCCTACTTTATTAATGTGTAAATGCTGCAACTTTAGCTGATGAAGACATAGTCTGTATCCAGACCTGCATAAATATTATTTCACTAACCCTGGACTAAAGGAACATGAATAATCCTCAGCACATGCATTGAATAATGATGACTTGTTCTTTCCTGCTCATGATTTTCCATAAAAAAATAATCAAATAACAAACATGGAGAAAATCGAAGCCTTTTAATGACACAGCACTACTTTAGAGCCAAAGTAGTGAAACTTTACCAAGTTTGAATCACTAATAATGAAGATCTGCTGCAAAACACTGTCTGCACACTAGAATATATTCACTTTACAGGTTCTTTCTAGTGGAAATCTATTGTATAAATGTACAATGTACAATATAATAACACTTTATCACATAGATTAAAAACATTAGCTCATAACCTACACTTTTGCCAAGTATGTAAGACTTAACACATTTAATGTTGGAGACAGATCATTTAGAAAAAAATAAACTCAATTATAGACACTGTGTAATTGGTATAGTGTCTATAGTTGACTTGATGAACATTGTGGTGGGTCTGTGATAATGCTTAGAGGAGTCAGCGATGGTAATTATAGAATGGACGTGGTCATTATTTCATGTACAGCACAATGGTGGACAGTGGTGACTGAGGACATTTCTACACTACTGTGAAAATTGTCTGTCCACGACAGAGCTTTAGAAATAATCTGCCTTCATTCTGATACACCTCAAACTCATGTCACATAACATCTGGAAGTTATATTGTGCCGCTACTGTAGACATGAGACTTTTTACAAACTGATTAAATAACATCACACAAAAGCAAAACTCTGAAGACACTGAACCCTAAATGTGTCCTAGTTTAGGCCTCATGGATTTACGAAAACACTGTTGGCACCATGCAGGTCCATGGTAAATATACATGTTAAAAATGTTAAATCTACATGTTACTCTGAATACGTTTACGGTTTAATGTGTTTTTTACAGGATTGTTTCTGGCAATCACATTTTTTCCCCCCATAAAATCAGGATTTTTTTAAAAACATTTTTTTACAGTGTGTGTCCATTCATGCTACACCACTATGGATTTTGGAGTAAAACAAGGTCAAACCATCTCTACAAGTCTACCCTAAAGGATCCTAAATATGCTGGAGTTGTGTGGATGCTAGGTGTAAATACAGCAACATTTGTATTAGCATGTGGATGTAGCCTGATAGTGTATATTCCACCCAAGTACTTCATGCCAGATTATCTCATTTCTGCTTCTCAATGTATTTTCACATGCTTTAGAAAAAAATAATTACACTTCCAGTCAAATTTGAACATATTGAATATGCGAAAAAAGTGTCAACATCAGTTTATAAAAATCATATTGGTTATACTCTAGGTGTGTGTGCATAGAGCATATGTGTATGTGTGTGTGTGTGTGTGTGTGTACATCCATTCATATGTGTCTGAGCCCAGAGAGCTGACTGAGAGGTCCTGGCAGGGTTCTTATCTGCCTCACATTGCCGTGTGACTCACAGCTTTACCAGGCAGCTCAGTCATTAGGGGCAAGAAGACCTTTCATATCTCAGTCAGCCCCACAGTTCTCCTCAGGGCCCAATGTCAGGGGCCAATACTATACACTCCTCCTCCTCCTCCTCCTCCTCCTCCTCCTCCTCCTCCTCCTCCTCCTCCTCCTCCTCCTCCTCCTCCTCCTCCTCCTCCTCCTCCTCCTCCTCCTCCTCCTCTCAGCATTTTTTCTCTGTCCCTCTATTCTCCATTGTGTTTCTGTCTGGCACTGTCTCACAAAGATTTAATGTCAGGTGTTCTCTCAGCGTGTTAAATAAGTCATTTTTTTTTCTCTGCCTTGAGGGGACAGAGCCCATGTTTCCCCCGACAACCACAACTGTCACCAGCACACATATCCACACCTGCACCCACAGACAGTCCAGGCTGCTTATACACAGCAGCTATGAATGTGTGTGCTGCAGATATAAGAGGTATTCATGCGTGGGCTGCTGGGATGTTTTGCCCCATCTCTTCCACACTGCTTTGGTTTCCACACACCCACCTGCATTTTCTGAGGGCATAAACCACATTCCTAGCTCATGATAGTGTAACAAGATTTGTATAGGTAGGAGTGGCCCTGCTTCTCTGATCGATGTCAATGTGTGTGGCTTCATAATGGGTTTGATGAACAGGGGCTGTGAGATGACAAAAGATTAAAGCCTTCTTTTTAAGGCTGTGCCAGCAGGCATGACAATCAAAAGACTGGTACAACAGACCAGAGGCTCCAGGCTGAATACTTGTCATAATGTGGATGAATATCTGTGTAAGGAAATGTATTTCACTATTTAGATGGATGGATGGATGGATGGATGGATGGATGGATGGATGGATGGATGGATGGATGGATGGATGGATGGATGGATGGATGGATGGATGGATGGATGGATGGATGGATGGATGGATGGATGGATAGATAGATAGATAGATAGATAGATAGATAGATAGATAGATAGATAGATAGATAGATAGATAGATAGATAGATAGATAGATAGATAGATAGATAGATAGATAGATAGATAGATAGATAGATAGATAGATAGATAGGTGGGATCACACACACACACACACACACACACACATACATACATGCATAAATGTAGAGTGTGTGGCAACTATCACACAATACAAACACATACATAAGACATACTTATCAGTGGGAGAGAGGGACACAGGAAGGAAAATGATTTGAGGCAGACTACTAAACTGGACAGGGTGTATGTGTATGTTATGCTCTTGAAACTCTGTTGATTATGTGTTGATTCTAACAGACAACTTCTACAGTACCATTCAAAAGTGTTGTATTTGCAAGATTGAAATGAGCAGACAGATTTATTTTTCATTCACTTTTCAGAAGCAGATCATTTAACACTGGACAGTTCACACTGCACATGCAACACACAACACACACAGAAAGTGACCCTGTACTTCCAATTAAACTGGCGGCCCCTCAGTCATTACTTTCTCTAACCTTTGCTCCCTTTTCTTCAGGTACAACAAGAAAATACAAAAAATATGAACAGCTTTAAAAGACATATAATAAACTCAACTAAATGGAAAGCCAGTATTTATTGCAATGTTTGACCCCATGACAAGAAACAGCACAAACTGTTAGAGTCATGTGATGTGTTGAATAAAACCTGGTAAGAAATGGAATGCAATACATCTCACACTGAATACCACCTCTTTAATTTATTAAAGATAACCATACATCCAGATTGAATTTTAATGACTGAGAAATAAATATATAGTTATTATAACTTTACTAAACCAACAAACCTTATGGTGGATGAGGTTTTAAAGAGTTTTTTTTTTCTTTTTCTGTAGCATCTCCTCAGCTCCTTAACAGCTACAGGTCATTAGAGAAGCTTGATTATATATTGAATATGCACAAAACCAGCTTTTACTCTCTGTCTTTTACAGTAATTGTATTCTGTTATCTTCTGATTCCCTGAATATTAAATCGTTTGCAGCTGTATCTTTAATTTTAATGTTATTTGTTTCAATTATGTATATATTATGGGTTCAGAATGCATCGGTATGAAAGTTGTACATGAACAGTACAGCTGAAAATATGTCATATACAAATTGGAACAGAATTCAGATCCATCATTTCTAATGTTTTGCATCTTTATAAATATTAATTAGTAGAGGGCCTATGCCTTTATTATTTACAAATGTGATCAATAATTTGGAGTCCACAATTTAATAATTTATTGGGTAGATTGATTCCTCTTCTCTCATCTCCACTTGTCAGTGATCAATTCTCGCCAAAGTCTTGAATAAGCAAAGTTTTAGGATTCGACTGACGTGTGTCATGAATGCTTAAGTGGAAACAGAACTGCAAAAAAGTACTGGTTTAAAACCAGGTCTGGGTCTTATTTTATTTCTATATTAGTCAAATACTTTTTTGTGGGAAAACATGATGAGGCATTTTTTAGAAATAAAAAAAAGAGAAGTACTAGAAAAACACATGTGAAGCAAAAATGGTTCATTATCCTAATTTGATACCTACTGACTGTGTATGTATATATTATATTATATTATATTATATTATATTATATTATATTATATTATATTATATTATATTATATTATATTATATTATATTATATTATATTATATTATATATTATATTATATTATATTATATTATATTATATTATATTATATTATATTATATTATATTATATTATATTATATTATATTATATTATATTATATTATATTATATTATATTATATTATATTACATACTCAATAATGTGTCTGACAATGTATCTAAGACCTCATCATTCCAGAAAGGAAAATTACTTTAATGTATTAAAAAAAAAAATAGTAGTAAAAGGCTTCCAGAATAAAACTAGTGAAATTTTACTGTTTGATGTTTTTTCTGCTAAAGAAAAATCAAGTTAAAATACTGGTTGGCTGAAGTTTCCAAGATACAGTCTTGGATCTAAATGTGAAATTCAAGAATTAACGAGAGAATAGGTTTTCCTCCAAAGGGATATTTATCTCAGAGCTCCCAGATCTACTTCAAAACACTGTCTAGACATTATAATACAGTACATTCAGTTTACAGTTGTTTTCTAGTGGAAGGTTTATAAAACTATTGTATAACTATGCACTTCTGTTAATTGATTTCCAATTAGTCTTATTAAAATATGTATCATTTGCCACTTTTAATCTCTGAGGCAGATAATTTCTTAAAAACTGTAGACCAGTGATTTTTGTGTTTCTTTCTATTTTGATGGTTGTGTATTAAATGTTCCTGTCCTGGACAAAGACAGCGCTGACTGTATGTTACAGCCAGTGATACAAGAACCAGCTCAGAATACATGAGAGAAAAGTATCAAAGCAAAGGAGGGGAGGGAGCAGATAAAAACCATGTAACCTAAGAATCTAAATGGCCAAAAATTGAAGGTTTTGTGGTGCAAGAGGTATTTTTGAGCCAAAGAAACATGTTTGTTTTTTTAAAAACAAGATGCACAGTTGTGTCTTACCTCATGTTTCCCCTTCATCCTGCAAATCCTGATGTCATTCTTGTTTGACTCCCATGTTCTTTTCTGTACCACACAGAGGCAGATTACAATTAGATTTGCACCTTGGTATGTCAGAAAAATGACATTTCATACTTAAAAACCATGTAATAAGTTCCCATGAGAGTGTAAATGCTATAGCTGTCTTAGCAGGAGGTGCTCACCTTACTGTAGAACATCTCGTCTCCTGCAACGATGTCCAACTCCACACGAAAAAGGTCATCCCTAAGAGACAGAGAGAGAGAGTGAGGTGGCAGCTAGCCAACAGAGCACTATCTAAAGCTTAAGGTAACGCAAGACACTGCACTAAGCCATCCCATGAACAACAGTTCACATCAGCGTTGGTATTATTGCTAGATCTAAGATAGTGCTGGTCAATGCAGGTTTTTTTTGTTGTTCTTTTTTTAAGAAACCCAGTTGGTGCACTTAATCCAAACTATGAAATTAAATATCTCAGTCATATATTGAATCTGTTTGATTTCAATGAAAATTTTTTTTTGCTTTTGGATAACTTTACCACTGAATGTGAAGTCACACACTTAGTCCTCTAAAGATGATCAAATCCATAGGGATTAAGAAACAGCTCTACTATTCCTTCTATTTCTGCCAATATATATGAGAAAGAAAGACTGACTGCATAATGGCATCTCATATTTCCCCTTTGCCTTTTGGCTTTGCTCATTAAACTTGACTTACTGCATTGAATTTGCTGCAGGGCCCTTATTCCACTCTTATCAGTCCTATTCAAAAGCTTAAAATTGAATTAATAGATGATTTAATCAAGTTGTTTTACTGATGCTTGCATACTCCCACACACTGCCTACACATGATCAAGAACCTAAAACCATGCATCTATTCATGATATTCCAAAGAGTGCTTTCTTGTGCTGTTAATCTGCTGATAATTCTGCAGTAACCTTGGATGAGCCTGTAAAAAATGCTTACTAAATGAGAGGCGGGTTAGGCAGCTAACAGCTGATGTTGGCATACTGATCATGGCCTTGGGATCCGCTGGGATGGATCTAAAACATGGGCCTCATCCAAGGGCTATGCTCCGAACAGGCTAATCTGTAAATCTGCCGTAGCTGTGTTATTGCTGCAATATCGATCTCATCTCTGGGCCAGCTCTGCTTTCAACCTGAGCTACATGTTTTCTCTTAGTTTTATCCTTTTTTTTTTAAGCAGGTGTTGACATGTCAGTGTGAACATAGATCTTTAAGGGTATGTGGATATACAGTATGTGTTTACACCTATATGTGTTTACACCTATATGTGTATGCATCTGTGAAATATGTTTTTGATGAGAGCACAGGTAGAGCCATGCCCTGAATTATTCATTCACACTTCCTGTTTTGTGTTAGAAGATACCCGCCACTGCTCAACCTTGCAAGACAGCACAGCAGCTAAATGGCCAAGAAGTACAAAATCACCCCACACTTGTCCGTGTTGCTCTCCTTAACAGGTCAGGGTTCAAGCGTTCTCCAAACACTGAGTGGACCAGAGTGTGAGGCATAATCTCATCCAGGCTGCTTCAGCGTTGTCTCAGCATTAACATAATGAATATAGCAACAGGCCTCCTAGTCAGAGTGGCTGACAGCCAAAGCCCAGCACTGTTGCCTGTGATAGAGCAGAGGAGGGGGAATTATTTACGCTGCAGCTTCTCCTTCTCTCTCCTTCTCCTCTCTTGGCTGCTCCAGGTTGTTTAAATGATGCAAAGCCTGTGGCTTATATGTTTTCTGTTTGTCTGAGTGTGTTTATACGTTATGTTTGTGAAATGAGTATATGTTGTGCATAAGCTAAAAGGTTAGGATTCAGGGTGATTGTCATAAAAAAAGGCTAAATGTTAGAGTTACAAGATTTATTTACTTTTTATTATCCAGAGCAGCCTTAAATAGCCTTAACTTATTGGCTCATAACTTACAAAGTCACCTCTTACAAAATCCAATCGCAGCACAACCAATGGAGGATCCTATGTCTGGGCTGTGAGGGCTCATGTATTGTATATGTTTATTTAGGTGTGAAGGACGTGCACGTGCTTAAGCTGTTATTTCATAAATGTGTCTGACCCTGTTCTGACCCAGCTAATATAAAGTCAACATAGAACTCAATGCATTTCCTACATTTCTTATTTGACCAGCTCATGAACTTTCTCTTCTTGGCACGTCAAACAACAGCAGATTTAAGGTCAGGACCTCTTAAGCCGCAAAGTTTTCCTGCATATTTTGTTTTAGGGTTCCATTTTCTTTAGCTAGTTGGTAAGGTGGTTTAGGTAGAAGCAGTGAGCCTCTCTGAGCCTGGAAATAGACTGTACACAAAAAGCTGCTCCACTGTAGCTGAAATGGAAAGATTTGAGCTGACCACCTAGTTACCCTGACATTTCTGCTGACTGAGGAAGAGTGCTTTGTGCCATATCTCTGAGTATGTCTCTGCGAGTCTCTAAATACAAGCCTGTGTTAGCGTGACCCACTTTCACATTACATACAAAGTCAAACAACTGGGTTTGTAGTACCTTCACAATGGAAATGCGTTCCCACACACTGTGGAGTGACAGTTTAGAATGAAAGGGACAAAAAAACATCTTGTTCAAGTAGTATCACATTTGATAAAATAACTGCAAAATAAAGAAATATCTACATGTGTCGTGCAAAATGAGTGGGAAAAAGTCCAAATAAAGCTGCAAAAATGTAAACAGTCATAAAAGTTATTGCAGCAAGTATTGTGAAGAAATTATTATTATATATATACAATTTTGTGGTTACGTGTGGTTATTATGTGTGGTTATTATGTGTGGTTATTATGGTTACGTAAACACCACTAATCCACTGTTCATGAAACTTTGTGAAAGGGTGATGAAAAAAAACAAAAAATGAAGGCTTTGTGGTACATAGTAAAGACTGAATAGCTGCGGAAATGTGTAAAATTTTGAAATTTTATGATTTATTTCCCAACAATGAGTTGGGATGTTGTTAACATGAAAAAATGGGTTACATATAGTATTGATAATTGAAAAAAAACCCTATGTATATATATATATATATATATATATATATATATATATATATATATATATATATATATATATATATAACACATTACTTTTCTACAGACTGTATCCTTTACTGCATAAACTCTGAAACCCGTTGTTTCCAAAAATCTGTTCAAGTTTTCTTCTTGAAAATACTATGATGCAGTGTTCACAGCTAGAGGTCACCACAGTAGCTGATAGTTTACATTATAGCTCTGTTAGCTTAAGTCTATTTTTAGAAATAAACATTGTTGTGTCAGTAATAAACTTCATTCTTTATTTTATGGCTTTGTGAAAACAACAACAATGTTAATATTCTTATGACTTGTGGTTGTCATTGTTATTGATCACATGTGATCACTTTGTGGTGTTTTGGTCACAGAGCCCAAAGTGTTACCTTTCTCCACAATCTGGGACTCACAGAGTGGATCAGACATTTTTCCAATCCCATCAATGTGAATAAATGCACTTCATATTCGCAATAACCTGCAATAACTGTATCACCATATGTTTATATTTACTGTGAATAAGAGTTTTAAGGGTTTCTCTAATATTTAATATTCCCTGCTGTATATATTTTTTTATATTATGTATTTTATCCTATGCCATTGCATGTGTAAGACATGCTTAATTCTCTTTCTGTTCCTGTTCTTGAACGTTGCTATACCAAAATTTCCCCATTGTGGGACAAATAAAGGATATCTTATCTTATCTTACAATTCAACACATTGACTTTTTTGGCTGAACTTCAGACTCTAATGTTAATGTTCAGGTCATTAAAGCAGTGTATGACTTTCATGACCAATTTTTCATCAAATCTGTAAAACTTGAGTAATACCCTATGTATCATGAATCCATGAGCCTTTCCTTGATTACACACCTGAATCACTCCTTTTTTTGACTCTTTCACAAGCCATTTGTTGGTTTACATACCAAACCGAATCCAAACCATCACTTGGGTCTTTTTGGATTCATAGCTTCCTGATACTTAGGCTATCACTTGTTTTTGTTTTGTTTTTTACAGATTTGATGAAAAATTGGTAACATTCATACACAGCTTTAATGTCCTAACATATGATACTACTTATAATATCATTGAGGTTTAAAGTATTACTGTCATCTGTCTTCTTTTCCAAAATGAACAAAATAAGTGGTGGATATTTTTTTCTACTCACTGTAAGTGAAGGAGATTTAGTTAGTCACAACCTATTAAGATATCCCTAAAACATTATTGATGAGTCCTTTAAATTACACCTAAAACCTTTGTCACTCCGCCTCTGGTTTTGGATTTCTTTTCTCAAAATTCACACAGAAAATGGCTTTAGTTTCAATCACAATACAATATATACCAAAATAGTATCCTGTGGGGGTGTACATGTAGCAGTGTCAGTATATAATAAGCATGCGTTGTGTGATTAATGTCAGAGCTACTATGTGCCAGTGGGTATCTTCACCTGCTGTGCCTTTCTCCACATACTTATCCTTGTCTGCATGCTAAACTTTCTGTCACTCATTCTACAGCTGAACCGCCTGGCAGCTTTCACTCCCAACCTTCCTTGTGTTTGTCACAAGTGAGTGTCTCTGCTGTGAGGCCCATGACCTTGCTGTAACTGCAGTGTGACCCCAGTGACCTCTGAGGTCAGTGTTTATGGTCTAATAAACTCAGTTACTTCCAAGTTTGGCAGCAAGACAGCACACTTTCCCTTTCCAGCACACATATATGCACACACACACACAGATGGCATAAACCTCTTAAGCTTTATCACAATTGGAACAACTAGTTTAGAGCTGGCGGCATTCCTTTGGTCATCTTGTCCGCTGGTAAACACTCTGCAATTGGTTTATATTTGAGTGGATTAGCCCTTTGGATTTGACTGAGAGCTGAGGACCACGGGATCCACAGCTGCTCTTCTTGACAGCAATGAAATGGGGCTTAACACAGCGAGGCGCTTACTCCACCTGCCACCAGCCAAATACATAGTTTACTTTCATTTAGCAAGGACAGAAAGAGGACAGGAGAGGTAGCTGCTCTCAGCAGGTGCTTGGGGCTTGGATTTAGCAGTGCTTGCAGTCTGAGGAGCAGCTATGCTAATGGTGACAGGATTTGGGGATGAGTGAGGTGTCTTATCGGGCCATGCACTCTGTAGGAGCTTTTGGTAGTCATACCTGCCTCCATGCACGTACTTATTTATACATTTTACTCAAAAACTCTTATAAAATTCCCTGCTAGGGTGTCTGTGGCTCACACATTCACACAAATCTATTTTTCTATCTTTCTAGGCCAATCGTTCTGTCAGGAAACCACAAATGTCATTAACTACTTATGAGAAGAAAAAAACAAAACACTCTCTTTTTCTGCATCTCTTGTGCCGTCATGAACCTCGCTCTCCTTGCTCACTCCTCTGCCTGTCAACGTTGTATTTCATTATCATCGAGTCAACCGAGACGTTAGGATTAGTTTATTTCTCACATTCGCTGAAGAAAATCTACCAGTTTCAAATTAAAACGAACGCTGAGCTGCTTCATGGCACCACATTAACTCTAAAGTAGACTTACAGACTACAGTAGCTACTTGTCTGTGGGCAGTTTTATTATCAAGATGCATGCATGTACTCAGACCCTCACGGTGTAGACAGAATGGCTGGAACCATGTAACACGGTTTGATATATTTACTACCATGTCTCGGTGGTGAGGTTAGACCAGCTGGGGGCCAGGGACCGGGTCATTTCCTGGACCACAGAGGCGTCTCTTATTGGAAACCACTTCAGGCATCTTTCAGACTGCCAGTACAGCAAATAATAAGCGCCATATGTGAAAACTGACTGTTTCTGTTTTTTCAAAACATGTTTCAAGCTAAATTAATTTTTGGGCACATGGGCTGTAAATCTTGCCGTGTGTGGTTTATGTTAGTCCAGCCTGTTTCAGGTTGGCTCCCGAATGGCTCTGGGGAGAAGCAGCTGTATCTTAACAGTGTAAACCTGATGCAGCTGACAAGGTTTTCCTTGCTTGGCCCTGCTGACCACCAACACAACCGGCTGCACACGATCAGCACATTCACCAGAATGATGGACATGTGGGGACCATCCTCAGATCAACTACAAAACACTTGAACAGTATTTTAAGCATCACTGCCAGATTTGTTGTAAAAAAATGATGCCTTATGTAGATTAGAAACTAAGAATACTGCACTGAGTAATGGCAGCATCTTTAATTCCACAGTATGGAATTTCTGTGGTTGGGGTTGTAGTTGACTATATCATTAAGTAAAACACGACTGAGATTGTTGTTTTCATCACCATCATGTCAAGTACAATTGATTACAATGCAAAAGTAAGCAGAACAATAGCACAATATTAGTGGATTTTTTTTTTAACTGGTGCTTTGTTTCACTTGTGGATCAGTCCATTGGAAAACAGAAACCTCCTGACAGACATCTTCTGAGTTGCTTCATACTCTCAAAAAACAACATCATTAGTCCTAAAATAATACCATCAAAAATCTTTGCTTTATGCTGCCCGCCAGTTGATCTAAGTGGGGTAATAACATTTTAATATGTACAACAGGGAAATAAATATTTAACTACACTTAATTAACTACACATAATTTATGCCTTAATGAATATAGTTCAACTTAACAATGGATCTTAATTTTACAGAAGTGAAAGACATTTTGTATTTTACAACAACTCAGAAAATGTCATGCTTCTGTCATGAATATTCCAAAAATAATGAGTTACTGAAGTTACAATGTTTTACTGGACCACTTGTTTTAACAATAAAACAAGCAACATGTCAAAATCTGAATATTTCCAAAACTAATGGTGATTTAAGGCTGAAATCTTACATGATGTTCATTAGGATCAATCGCATTATTTTATGGGGGCGGCACAGTGGGGCAGTAGTTAGCACTCATGCCTCACAACAAGAAGGACCCTGGTTCTATTCCCACACCAGACCTTTCTGTGTGGAGTTTACATGTTATCCTTGTGTCTGCGTGGGTTTTCTCCAGGTACTCCAGGTTTCCTCCCACCATCCAAACACATGCACTGATAGGTTAAGTGGTTAATCTAAATTGTCCATAGGTGTGAATGTGACAGTGATTGTTTATCTTTATATGTTCAGTCCTGAGATGAACTGGAGACTCATACAGGGTGTACCCCCACCTTCACCCACTGTAGCTGGATTAGGCCCCCATGACCCTAGTGAGGATAAAGCGGGTTCAGATGATGAGACAAGACTATGTAAATTGATATACATATTGTTTCTATGTATATTTTTGAGCAGGTACATTAATAGTAATATGTGGTGCAGGGGTTAATGTGTGACATTTACTGATGTTTAGCAGTGAAACATGTGAAAACTTCTCCACTGTTAACTAAAAACACAGCAGCCCCTTGTTGCAGTCTGTGCTTGTTTGTTTGTTCTGGGTTTTGGAGTTGATGTGTTATTAAGTCTGTTACTGTGTTCACATGGAGGTGTAACATGGTAGACTGTATAAAAAAAACAAAACAAAAAAAACCCAAACAAAATAAATTAGATTTTTATATGATTATACACTGATGAAAACTATTTATACCTATTGTTTTCTAGTTTTGTAATTAGACCTTCTCAAATCCCCATAAATCTCACAAACTAGACCGTTAAATGTTAATAAAGGGGATATGAGGCAACTGGATGAAACAAGCCAACACTTAAAATACTATTACAGGTTTCCTTGAATTGTAACATTGTTTACAACGTGTATATAATACAGCACGAGGGTTTTCTGTTTTTTAACTGTTACACTCAGGTCTTTCAGGCCAGATTTAAGGCCATTTCAGACTCATGGTTCATCTCAGAGTTTTTTTGGCGTACTCATGTGGATTGTGCATAAACCATGATTGATATCCCCTTCATTTTCTGCTTAATTCAGCAGCTCCTGTTAGAGCAGGACAACTTAAACATTTATCAAGTGTATTAGTTCATGTCCTCTGGGGGCCTCATATTTATTCTCATGCAACCTTAATGTGAACAGAGGTCTAACCAGTGAGGAAAAAACTTAAAACATCTGTGTCCATGTACAGGGTCTTTAAATATGCTAGTTTGGATGCTTACGCCAAATTTAATTTACGTGTTAAAGCATATGCGTGTGAACAATGAATTAAAACAAAGATGTGAATACTTGAGTGACCTTAAGGAGGAAAGAATGGACGAAGTATGTGAACTAGATGGTAAACATTATGTTATTTTTATACTTCAGCCTAAGAACAAGTCTATTAAGGATGATAACTGTCTGACTGACTGCTTCTGCTACTATAGGAGCGTGTTAACAAGTTACTTACAATGAATATATACATATATATATATATATATATATATATATATATATATATATATATATATATATATATATATATATATATATATATATATATATATATACATATATTAATTAAAAAGCTGTAGTAACTTGCACCAACTTAAACCTGTGATTATGTTGCACTATTTCAACACTGCATTTACTGGGAAAGTTAACACTTTACATATGTGGCTGTAGATTTTGCCAATATATCCACATTTGACATTGACATTATAATGTGTAATTTAATTGCCAATCAAAGTGGTTTATATCACTTGGCAACAAATTCAATGACAAATCATACAGTGAATAATAAAGCTGAAAACAACCCAGGCATAGCTTAATTTGTGCTGCCAGCAATGAAGACACAAACATTTCTATGTACCCACGGTCTTTGTTTGTGTGCATGCGTGTGTGTGTGTGTGTGTGTGTGTGTACATGCACATACCTGGCTCCAATGTAGAGGGTCCGGTTGACCTGAAGGACCCTCTGGATGTGGAGTGGCTCTTGTCGCAGCCATGTTCGGTGGGGTCGGCCCAGAAAGACTGGATACCTCCTCACCACTGTTCGTGAGCAAGACATAAAACACACAATTTACTGCCCATGACCTGAAGATTTCATCTCTCTGTTAATTCATTTTGACACTCGTAAAAGGCTTTCAAGGTGAATTGAAAGTCTGCACGCTGCCAACAGGTACGTCTGTTGCATAAAACACACAAAAACACAGAGGCAATTAACCTAAGTGAAAAATGTGGAAATTTGTCACTATATCTACATGTTGAGCTATTGGAAAAAATCGAGCTAAGGATTTAACTGGAGTTTCTGAGAAATCTCAGTTTATATGAGCAGCAAGAGATTTGAATTATTGAGTGAGGTACGTTCCACTCCCAGACACGGGATGGCGATTCATGCCCTTTGGCATTGTCATTCTTCCTGTCAACATCATTGGAAAACAATCGGTAAACAAACGCAACAGCACAGAGTGAGTGATGATATGGATGACAATGATGCTACAGCTCAGGACACTTCATACATATGGTTGATTTATTATATGTAACATGAATGTTGTCATGCCATGTCTCTGGTCACTTTTGGAAGGGGGTGTGTCCAGGCCAGTCAGTAGTCGAGCTAAGGTTGCATACATGGACAAATATGATTTAGAACCACATTATCTGGCAGCAGTAGTCCAAACTCTCAAACTCCAGTTCAGTTCCATTACAGTCTGACTAAGGTGTATACATGGGTTTTACAACTTGGACAACTTGGACTAAGGCAATAATTCAAATTTCTCTAAGTGCATGTAAATGTACTGAGGGATTGACCAACATGGATTTTTTGGGTCCAATACCGATTATCTTTTACTATACATCAGCATTAGCCAATGACCGATACAGGCCACTGATATTTCTTAGCTGATATGTGGAGCCAATAGTATTTTTTTCTCCGTCAAATGATAGCAAATGTCAGAAAATGTTCTTTAGTTACAATTCGAAAATAAAACTGGAGACAGTTAACCTAATAAATATTACTGCATCACAATATTTTTTTTTCAGTGTGGACAGCAGTATCTCCAAGAATACGGAGGTGCCGTGAACTTCACCCATCAGTAAATCATGGCAGGGAAAAAATATCATATTCGGCCAATGCAACAGACCAGGAGACCAGGAAATTATGTGTTATTTGTATTATAAATAATGTTAATTATATATGATTGAATTAAAAAATATTACTTTATAACTTTTTCACCTAAGACAAAACCCAGAAGCGCAGGAAAAAAAAAAATACAATGATAGGACAATTGAAAAATAATAACAGTACTGGTTAAATTTTGTTTTTTGTGATTGACTTTACATATTATCTATATGTTACCTGACTGACTGGGATTTTCAGGAACTGTTTAGTTACATGTTAGATTCAGCAGTACAAATATATTTGCCAGTCGATTCAGAAGATTTACAGACTTTGACACAGGAGACATTTCAAAGACATCAAAAGGGGAAAGTGAAATGTTCAGTCTGTGTTTTCCAGAGAACTGGGAACTGTACATTTAGTAAAGTGAGTCTCAAAGGAGTCACATCAAAAATTAAAGTGGAGAAGGATTTTCAGCAACTGCCTGTCATGTTGTCCACCACGAAGAGCAGCGTGAAAAGAAAACAGAGCAGTGAGGCTGAAAAAAAGAGGTGCATATAAATCAGATGAATTATTGTTGAAAACCAACATGGCCATCCGTCTTTGACCTTGACGGAGGCAAATGAGACAGAATTTACATCTGATACCCATAATCCTGTCTCAGCTCCACCATCATTGCTTCTTTATATCCCATCTTCTAGTCAGTTCAAGTGTTGTTGCTTTTTTCTTTTCTATACACTATGCTATTTCCTATTGTAATTTCTTTCTTTAGTATCTCCTTCCCTCTTGTCTGGGACACACTGTGATTCAGTTTGATCTCTTCTCATTCTCTATCTGTCACCCTGCACATTGCAATTTGTTGTGTCCTTCAAATCCAAACAAACATGCACTTTCTTCAACCCAATCACTAGAATAAACTTACTCTGGATTCCTTTCTAGATAAAGTTTCTGAACCATTCTTGTGCCAGCTTGCAAAGTCTTCTGCAGTCGCATAACAAGGATTCTCAGAGGGGTTCAAGTCTGCACTCATGCTTTTAGTATTGGAGTCAGATTAATCCTTGTATTGTCCAATATTTATGGACCTTTGTAAATTAATGGTGTTTTAAGAAAATAGAAGAGTCAAAATATATGAACCACTAAATAACTATAATAATGAAGGATTAGAACTACTTACATGATTAAACCCAAGTGGGGACTCCTTTCTAGACCAGATAGTGTGTATCAGTGAGGCTGTTTTACACTTTATACACTGCAAAAATTTAAATCCTACCAAGTGTGTTTTTCTCATTACTATTCAAAATATATGATAATACTTAAAATACAACATAATCACCAAAAATTATCTTGGTAAGATTTATTAAAATAAGATTTTCAAGATCTGTTGTATAAAAATAACTAAAAAGGTACACTTTAGGTCAGGGGTGTCAATGTCATGTTAGTTCAGGGGCCACATTCACACCAATATGATCTGAAAAGGGTCAGACCAGTAAAATAATGACAGTGAAAAGAGTAAAATGACATTATGATAATGTTTACATCTATAATGTTTCCCTCAAAATGTGAATGACAACCAGGCCTTTTCTGCCTCAGTCTATCAGTTTGTCATTTGCACATGTGCAGAACAACTTACATTTCAATTACAAATACACAAAACATTTAGGCAGAATATTTGTAAAATGAAACTTCTCTTCTGATATTTCAGGTGGTTCATATTTGTTCAGGCATTTATTTAGTTTTTTTTTTTAAAAGGATGGTTTCTTAATATAAAGATGTTGATGTAATTTAACGTTTTTTAATATTAAAATCTGCAGTTTACATTATTCTTAGGCAATTATGATCATATTTCACTGGTAAGACCCAATTAAGATGTATATATTCTGTATGTAGAACGTGAATTAAGATCATTTTTACACCCTTAATATATTCATTATTATTCATCCTACAAGCCAGATTGGACCCTTTGGGGGTTGGATTTTGCCCACGGGCCTTACAGTATGTTTGACACCTGTGCTTTAGGTCATTGTGTCTTATTACTCCGCCAAGGAATAGCACACATGTTTTTTCTGGCATTTATCTTTTGTCTATCTAGCTGAAAATTTCAGGAATTTTTGACACCGACACAAGGAACATCTCTGCCTTGGCAGAGTCTGTGCTTTTCTAGTTTTAAGCATGATTAGATATTTTGACTAGAAATTAGAAAAATACACTGAGTAAGATTTAATTAATTGTCCAATAAATCTCTTCATTTTGTATTTATGACATTTTCTGGCTAAGTTTCTGAACTGGGACATTTGGTTTTGGTTATTAATAGGTATCATGATTTAGATTAATAGAGGGAAATTCTACACAGATCTGACAAAAAAATGTTGACAATGCATTTGTTAACATTAAACCAAAACCACCTTTTCTCACCTCAAACCATAGCTCTTATTTTACCCTAAAGCTGAAACGCTATAGCTGTTGGGGAGTGTTTCCCAGTCTCTGGTGGTTAAATCGTGTACTTTGAGAATCCATCTTCCACCCAAACTACCTCTTTCCTCCAGAGAAAAGGCAAAAAAAAAAGCTGCGGCTGGGTTGGTGTAGACACTAAAATGATATAATAATACATATATCAAAACGACAGGTTGAGATTAAACTTATTTTTACTACTTCTTCTATTGGTTCAGAAACATAAATATTACATGTATTGATGGTGTGTAGAAAAAAACAAAGTCAACATTTTTTTTTTCTTGTCGGTTTTGTTTTTGGAGTTACCCCTCCTGTAAACCACAGACACCCTGACTCTAATAAAGGAAACCCCATACACTACACCTTTTTGGTATTGATATGCAAAGAAAGATCTTAATTCAGCTGGGAAACTATCAATCGATATTATTGAACTGCAGTCAATCAAGGTCTCGACTCTACTGGAGACCGCCAAACTGATATGGAGTCTCAGTGTCTGAGTGTGTAAAGAGCTGCGTCTCTGGAGGGTCTGGTGTGCGTGTGGGAAAGTCATGAACGTCCTCCACTCTGCTCATTCCTGACTGCAACCCCTCGCCCTTTGACATGAACACCAGTCAACACCCTCCATGTGAGACCCCGTCTGACCTCAACAGCCCACACCATGATCCTGAGCCTCCTCAAAAATACTCCATTCAGCTCAACACATTGTGTGTTAGGGCGCGACCCCACACCCCACACCCCACACCCCACACCTCACACCTCACACCTCACGACCTGGGAGGGAGGCACACACCGGCATTAAGCGGCAAGAGAAGCCAAGAGGTCGTACCTTCTGTGGGGATGACGTTGAGAGGCCCCGGTTCTTCTGGGAACACCGAGCTGGCCGTTTGGAGCAGCCAACACAGCACAAAGAAGAGCGAGGGAGGGGCCACGGTCGCCATAGCAACAGAACTGTGGAGTCTGTGGAAATAAAAAAAAAAAAGACAAAAAAAGGGAGTGAGTGCTTACTAAATGAAGCAGAAGAATAGGACGCCGACACAGACGTAAACATACAACGACAGCAAAACACTCACTCAATCATAGACTGACTGACTTTCTGACTAACTGGCTGGTTGGTTTTCTTCACTGAAGCTCTGTCTTTCTATTCCCACTGCACCTCCTTCCCGTTTCCCCTGATGTGAGCAAGCGATAACCAGCTGCTATCTGAGGGATTAAACCATCCAGGGAGGAAGAAGTGTCCAGTGAGCTCTGAAGCTACCAGATCATTGTGGTACAACAACCACATCAAACATGGCACCACCTATGACACATGAGGCTGTGGCATCTAAGGGGAAGGCAGAGGATGACATACTGGCTATGGATGAATGTTAAAGCTATAGCCAAAGAGTGAGTGAAAACCTCGATAGCACTCCAGACATCAAGCATTATACAGGATATGGAAGAGGCAGAGAGAGGGAGAGAAGTGGTGGTTTACTTAAATTAAACGCTTGCCAGCTACACAAATCACCTCACTGACAGCGCAGCTAAACTGTCGGTATTTTTCATCGGGTGGTACTGGGACACACAGGATGTGATTCATGTGGAAATACAAATGATACCAAAAGTAAGTTGTGCTCCAAGATTCATCAAAAAAAAAAAAGAGTCTAGCTCTTAGCTTGATGCGGTAGAGGCGGGAGGGGCGGTCCAACCACAAGCCTCCGGAGGCTCAGGTGGTGATGCACATTTGCCCACTGATATTTCCATTGCATGTTTCTTGCTTTAGCCTGAGAATTTTGCAAACTGCATGTTATTATCTCCAGCGTTGCTTCAAATGTAATTATTATCTATCAATTTTCCCCCTGCATATAAGCCTAGCATTGTGTTTTCCTTGATACAACTCAAATATACTGTAATTTAGCAAATCCTGTTCCTCCCCCTTTCATCTTGTCCCCAGCTTAAAGCTCCAGCTAGTACTTTGTTTGGAAAATTATGTGGAGAGGCTCTTATCCCCCACCAGTGAAACACACAATACAAACACTCAAAAGACACTCTGACTGTTCTTTCAGTCAAGCACAATTGCAACTTCTCATATTTGAATACTGAAGGTTGGATTTCTTTATGCAAAATTGTTGGGATTTTGCTTTGGTCGCACATGCTCATGTGTAACTCAATGCAAAAAGAAACACTTGACTGAAATTATGCTGTAGACCTGTCATGTACCATGCTTTTTTACGTCTCATGTTCCCTATGAGCTCACACAAGTCTTATATTTTATTATGAGATGCCATTTATTAAAAAAAAAATATTAACAAAACTGTGTTGTAAAGTAGCAGACATTTGTATCAGTGTGTGTGTTACATTTTTACCCCAAAGGTGTTGATGGGGTGAGGTTTTGGGTGTTTTTTAGAACAGTCACTTTCCTCTGCACTTCACTCATAAAGCCAAATATGTGCACTTCCCTTTTCACTGTTATTTTGTGTTGAAACAGACACCATTCCCCCTGTGTTTCGAGGCAGATTTTATAGACTCTGTTTAATTGGTAATGGGCTGCATCTGAGACAAATCTACTCTAATGAAATTTGTCATCGTAAACCACAAAGAATAAATCAATCAAAACGGGCACCAGAGAGTTTAAATTCTGGAATGAAAATTTTACTGTGACAAATCAAACTGTATTCTTGTGGATCATATCTACCGTATATATGTACATGAAGTATGTGACTGCTTAGGGGCCTGAATCTATTTCAGCAGTTTTTGAGTAGTTTTAATTTTGCCTTCATATACAAATTTTTGGTATCTTTTTTTCAGCACAGCTTCTATACCATCTGCCTGTCATTTGTTCACTTTAATTTACTATATATAAAAGGCCAAAAATCATTTGAAAAATCCAAAATTTTATCTTAATAAAATCTGTAATTTATGGCATATATATATGTATATATATATATATATATATATATATATATATATATATATATATATATATATATGCCATAAATTACATAATATAAAATACAATGTATATATAAAACTGTATTTCCACATTCACTACGGAGCCTCTGAATATCCAAATAGGTCATATCTGATGACCATGGAATTGACTATTTATTTACATGAATTGGTAGGATTTGTGAATCAACAGGTATTAAAGGTTTACACCAGTTGATGGTTTTGTTTTAATGGTGAATGTTTGGGTCTATATGGGTTCAGATAATATTCAATACAGTGCATCAGTGTGCTAATGTACTCCCTGTATTAAAATGGGAAAGTTGTATCCAGCGTTCCCTCTCACTCTCTCTCTCTCTCCCTCTCTTGCTCTTCCCTGAAGGATACAAACAGCCATTGTGCCGGCCATCGCTTTAATGGAGTCTCAGACATAACCTTATCAGGACATATAATCTTTATGGGACATTTCTCAAATTCCTCACTCTGACATCAGAATAAAAGTGGGAGGCATGCTAATTACTCAACACCCACAAGCCAAATTACAGGAGGTGAAGGGGAAAGAGTCACTGAGAGAAGAAAAGAGGGTTATGGTCTAGAGATGGAGAGAAAGAGATGGAGCGAGAGATAAAAAAGAGATTGGGAAATAGAGAGAAGATGAGAAGTTGGGAAGTCAGTACTGTATATCCAATCACAGATCCTATTGTTTCTGCTATTAATAATGTATGAATAAATGTCAGACGGTACGCATTCGATTAGTATAATTAGACACCCTGGGCTATACGATTTCATGGGACAGCAGAATAAGTAGATGCGCACATAATAAAACATGAGTGTGTATATATGTGTGTTAAAGGACGTGCAAGTGGTTTCCAGCCAAGGCATTTGTGTAATTATGACAAATAGCTGCAGCGTGTTCATTCAGAAACCTCCCTGCATGGCACAAGCTAAACAATAGTTATAGTACGCTTATTATTAAGGCGAGTCACATATATGTTTTACCATTTGGAGGACACTAATCCAAAATGTTCAACCCCAGGGTGCTGTAGCTTGAAACGTAAATGGCACTGAATATCATCTATAGTCATACTGAGGTGGGATTTATATGTTAAAAGGGGAAAAAAAAAAACTACTTTAAAAACTACATTGTCAGTTGGAAATTACTGTGTCAGATCTCTCACCAGGGGGACCATTGTTTTCACTGTTGTGACAAACATATTCATGGATTGATTTTGGGAACCATCCCAACTGTGTTGTTTCGGTGCCAAGTTAATACAGATGGCAAGTGACAACGCTAGTGGTTTAATATAAACGGTGGATACTCTGTGAAACTTGGAAATGTCATGCAGAGAAAAGGATAAGAGCTGGAAAAAACACATTTGTTTTACATTCAAATAGAATTACAGATAGCACGGAATGTAAAAGTAAAAATGAGCCCTTAGTAGGACACTTATATTAGTTGTTTTATTTATTTTTATTTTTACTTTTTTTTATGAAAAATATTTTTAAAAATTACTGAAAAACATTAACACCCCAAAAATATTCCAATACATTTTGCTACTGAATTTTGATTGCACCATCTTTGCCAAGTATTATTTTCCTTTCAGGATGAAATTGGTTTTGATGTTAAGATGGTGTGGTGGAATAATGCTAATTAAAAATGATCAATACCTCACTTCAAATGCAATGATATTAATAATAAAAAAAAAAAAAAAAAAGTTTTTTTTTTTAAAGTAAGCCTTCAGATATATTTGGATTGGTGCCAGGAATAACAAACTCCATCCCTCTCAAACATTTGGCTTGATTTGCCTTATCCTTCATCATAATGAAAACCCATTTTTGGTGACCTTGACCTTTGACCTACATTAACCAAAATCTAAGTGGATCTATTCTGGACCACCTTGCATATGTTTTTGCCAGAGTTTGGTGAGCTGGTAATAGGGAGATCTAGAAATGATTAGATTTTGGTGGTGATCCGGGTGTGGTGGGGGGGCGGGCTACCTTGGCGGAGGTCTGCGCTCTCAGAGAACTTTTCTAGTTCCTGAAAATGTAACGAAAACTGGCCCAGTAGTTTTTGCAACAGACAAACAAAAAAAAAAAAAGCAAACCAAAAACAATACCTTCAACTTGATTTCAGGGTTCAGGATGATACATACTCAAATACAGATACTTGAAACTGAAATATTTTTTACATTACATCCTACCTCTGCTTTAATAACAACCCTTCAGTTGCATCCAACATTTCTTAACTATCGATGACATGGGCCTCTTTAATCCACTCGATGCTCTTGTGCCTCAACAGGATTTACATAGAGGTGTTAATTTGTCTGCTCCCACCAACACAGATCAATTTGTTTATGGGTGTTTAGGCAGGTAATTTCCAAAACACAGACATTACAACATCATCCGGCAGGTAAAACAGACAAAGAAGAAGCGAGGCATCTCTGGTTTCTATTAACTCCGACCTCGGGATGATCACCTCAGTGTCCTAAGAAATCACTGCTTATGAATGACCTATGTGTCTGTAGCACAGCTCTGCAGAGTGATGCAGCTGGGATAAACACACAGGCTTGAAAGACATGATTATGTAAGCAACATCTGCAATGTGACATTGGTGGCTGGTATAAAAAAGACACTAACCCTGTGCTGCAGGGGTTTGGCTGTTTTACATTCAAACAGAACTCATCATCATTAAATGAAGCCACTAATATGCTCTGAAACACTTTTGTCACTTACTGCAGTTGCCATGGCTCTTACATGACTCTGCTCAGTCTCTGTTTCACCATCTTGTTAAGCTCTCACTTCTGTCACATTTCTGTTTCTGTCTTGTATCTCCCCAAGCCCCAGCCTTGTCAATGTGTATGTTCTCCGTGTGTTTCTTTTACACATCCATGAGGTACTTGCACTGAAAATTGAACAACTGGAATAAAAACCAAGATTATGCGTGTCCCAGATATGGGAAAAAATGGAAATGAAATAGAGCAGCATTAATGGGGACAGTGTGGCAGTTGGGGGTATTTATGATTAAAATATGTAATAGAGTGGTTGTCAAGTATTATGCAGATGTATCGGCACTGGTAGAACACTACTCCAACAATGAACTGTGATATATTCCCTTTTTCACACTGGCTGAACAGCTTTAAAAGCCTGTGCAGGGTAAGAAAGAATTAAAATGAGGTTTGGCTAAAATCAAGTCTATTTATAATCATCCAATTATAATTTCCAGCTTACTATAATAGTCACACTCATAAATATTTGCCCTATTGACAATTGAAAGAAGGATGTAATGTGACAAGCCATCACTCACAGACAAGATCCAGCAGAGAGTTATGACTTCATGCTTTCTTTAACTTTTATGGAGCACTAAAAATCTTTAAGCCAAATATTTTTTTTTCTTCCACAGCTGTCAAACCCTCTGTTTTGGTTACTTTACTACTTTCATCAATCTTCAGCAGAATCAGCCACGTCCTTAATCATCGCTACCTGTAATGATGTAGCTATAAGGAGGGTAAATATTGGACTAAAACACGGGTACAAATAAATGTTAATGCTGCTGCTGGATGTTTAGATCATTATTCTCCAGAAGCACTCAACATTACAGTTAAAGTACAATTACAGCTAATGTGCATCTGTACTTGGAGCTTTGTGATGATACTTTGGTGTGGGGAAAATAACGAGATTAATAGTAGGGCTGTAGACTAATGATAGAAAGAAAAAAAAAACCTAATTAGCAGCTAATTAGCAGCCAGCTGATATATCGGGGCTGATCTTTAGGTTTTTTTCTTGTATTGGCATCGGCCTGTTGTGTTGACTGATATTCTCTTTTTCCCTGCTATTATTTACTGACAGGCGAAGTTCACTGCACCTCTGTGTCCTGCTCTTCACCTGGATGTTTATTTAAGAAAAAACAAACTTAAAAAATTAGGTACACTGAACACTTTTTGGTTTTATCTAAACTTAAGTTTCATTATGTGAAATTTTAATAACATCTCTTCTACTTTACCTTTCTCCTTTTTTGAGAAGTAATTTAATATTATGTTTGGTTCAATAAGTGTTTCTTTTTTTAAAATGACAATTTTCTGATATTTGTTATCATTTGACAGAGAAAAATAAATCACTATTGGCTCCAAATATTGACTTAGAAATATCAGGTTACTGGCTAAGGCTGATGTAAAAATATCAGTTGATCAAGACTGTAGAACATATATGAGCAGCAATCACATGATGTCTGCATTTAGGGCAGCTGTGGCTCAGTTGTTAGTGAGTTGTTAGTGAGTTGTACAATGGCTCGAATCCTGGCTCTGACTGTTCTTGATACTGATCCCTAAATTACTCCCAGTAGGTTTGGCAGTCTCGTGTATGGCAGCAGGCGCCTACTGGTCTATGGTCAGATGATGTTTTAAAAATGACGTGTACTGAAAAAAAGCAAAGTTATAATAGTTTTCAATTTTTCATTATACTTTCGTTTTATTTAGATTTGAAATTTTTTAAATATATATATAATTCAGCTAATTTTAATTCGGTTTTAGAGCAGGTTAGCTAGCTTTTAATAATGTTTGCTAAATCCTATATTTTTGTTTAATTTCAGTTTTTTCCTCTATCTTCCTCAAAGAAATCCCATACAGGACTCTGCTGCTTCCTCACAATTTTTGTCTCCATAAACCAATGTTGGGTGAGATTATTGTAATCACCTTGAGTGTGTGTGTCTGTCCGCAGAGACATATCATGCTATAACTCAATTAATACTTGAGATATCACCATGAAATTACATATACATATAGCTAATGTGCATCAGATGCAATGACTCATTTCAGTAAATGTCAAAGGTCAAGGGCACAATTAACTAAAAGGTGAAAATCACATTATCGGTTATAACTTAAGAATGGAGGGTCACAGAACTTTCAGATTGGTAGCAAACAATGTGGAATAAAGATTTCTACAATCCTCATATTTGGTATTATTACCTATGAATAATAGTTTTTGAGATATCTGGAGGTCAAAGGTAACATGTCGCAAAATTAACTTCTGTAACACTGTTTGTGTCAAGCATAGACATATCACACTATAACTTCAATACTGTACAGTATGTAGGTACTGTATGTGCAGTGCATGTAATATTATTATCATAATATTACATGCACTGATGCATATACACATATAACAGAATTATCAATATTGAAAAAGGTCAAAGGTCAGGGTCGCATTTATCAGAAAGGTCCAAATCACATTATTGGTTTTAATTCAAGAACAGGTTGTCATACAAATTTGAGTTTGGCACAAAAGGCGGCGATATTAGGCATTCTCTGAATACTTGTGTGTTATGTCTCTCAGACCTTTTGAAATGCAATATTCTCAAAGAATATCAGGGATGTTTAATGATTCAATAATAATTTGCCCTTTACTAAAATATAAATTTAAGTCACAATTTAAATTTTTTCGCAATATTGTGCAGGCCCTGTTAGAGGTAGACAAATTAATGATTAGATGATTAAGTAGCAATGACAACCCATTTCACAGACCATGAACATTGGCAGAAGTTGGCAACAACAGTACCCATTGATTATCAGACTTACGCACTTCAAGGAAAAGATGGAGTCAGAAGATAAATTAATCACCCACACCAAGATTTTACAGGATTAATTTGATGTTCAGTTGAGTGTTTATTTGCCTATTTATTACTGTGAATTAGTTCTTCACTTCAAAGGTTATCTGTTTTCTAATAAAGTGAGACATTAATTTTAGAGACATATATTGTTTTCACTCTCACAGTTAAGGTAGATGATGATATCAGCTTGATAAAGGACTATCTGTTTTTCTCTGATCTAAACTACTATTGTTCTATTTTTTTGTTTTAACCCTGAGGTGGTATATGTATATGTATATGTATGTTTATGTGTATATGTATGTGTATATGTATATGTATATGTATATGTATATGTATATGTATATGTACGTGTACGTGTACGTGTACGTGTACGTGTACGTGTACGTGTACGTGTACGTGTATGTTTATGTTTATGTTTATGTTTATGTTTATGTTTATGTGTATGTGTATGTGTATGTGTTTGTGTATGTGTATGTGTATGTGTACGTGTACGTGTACGTGTACATGTACATGTACATGTACATGTACATGTACATGTATATGTATATGTTTAAGTATGAGTGTGTATGTGTTGGAGTGCATGTGCAAATGTGGAAGTGTGCGTGCTTAATTGGACATTGGAAGAACGTGCGTCCTACAGATTGGCCATTCCGGGAAGCATATGGTCCAGTGCTTGGTGGAGAGTGACAGCCTTTTTATGGCATGTGGACATGTCAGGGTCTCCTCCAACCTCACCCTGTTCCCAACTAATGTTGCTATTTTGTTTATTGTGTGAGAGCTTTGGAATTTTGACGTCCATATAAATACAGTATTGTGTTGCTGAGTAGCTCAATTTATTTTATCACATATTCTTCTGTTTTGATGTAAGTGTCCAGGTTTGACAGGCATATTTTGGTTTCAATATTTTGTTAGGAACCTTTAGAGTGTTTGAGGTAATGATGTTTGTGGTTTTGACATTGTTCACCCTGAGATAAATAAACGGCTGCTTATTTTTTGATATATGTAACAACCTTTGGTACTGGAATTCAAGGGGGAGACATTTTATAATGTACCCAATTGTACTCCTAGACTAGGGTGTAACACCTTTAAAAATCCAGTAAAAGTTGACCCGTACCCTAAGTCCAAGTGCCCAACGGTGAGGAATTTGGCACTACAGCCTCAGTCTCTGAAAGGCCTTGGACTCAAGGGGGTTAATGCCATCGCATACATTGCTTACTTCTTAGTTGTGGCATTATAGCAAATGGTATTTAGAGAAAAGAGCAGAATGTGACTACCTGGACCAGACATTTGTCTTAGTGCTATTTAATTTCCAATTTGTTAAAACAGAATTGTATATGAGACAGGAATGAAGCCAATGATAACATCACAGAGAGTCCAAGGTCTAAAAGCATTTGTTACATTAAACAACGCACACTTAAGCAACCAAAAGTTTTGAGCCTATTTCTAAAAAACACTTAACAACTTTTGAAGAATTAATGTTCAAAGGAATACTTCTTTGCCTCTGGCAGGGGGATGAGCTCCACTTTGCACTGCTTTTTATCATCACACATCACCGCCATGACCTTCAGAGTTAGGTACGTGAAACTATGCGGTACATACAAAAGGATATTAAGTATGCAGTAGGGGGTTTTATGATTGTTCCATTTTCTTTATGTGGACTTAAAGACACCCCATAGATTTCCCTGAGACTGGTCTAATTGTCGTACAAGTAACAGAGGAGACGTTGCTTTATGGAGTGTGTTGAATCAATGACAGGTGATAGGCCGATGCTGCTTGGATCTACTTCAGTCAGTAATAACATAAGATACTGTATGCAGCAGGGATGATGGGCAAAGGGAATAAAGAATAAGATGTGAGACAGGACAGGGAGGGGCGATTTAAGGCAAAGATGGAAATGAACACAGCGGATATAAAAAGGAGGTGGGAAAGTAGTGAGAGGAGAAGGCAGGACAAAGAAAATGACAAAAATAATGCACTCCAGGGAGTGCTGAAGAGAAACAGAGGTAAAAGAGAGACAAGTGAGGCATTCAAAGGGGGGTTGGGGGGGGGGGGTCACACCGGATATAGACAGAGAGAGGCCAAAGAATGTACGGAATGAGAGACAGAACGACAAAGAAACAGAAAAGAGGAAGAACAGTGAGCCAATCGTGTTCTTGCATTGCCAGATTTATCTCTGAGCAGAGCCAAAAGTAGACAAGTTGGAAGGACCTTCTGGCTTGATTGTTGCCTGGTTTGCAGCTTATCTAAAGAAACAACATTTTTCTGTATCTCCTGAGAACTTTCTATCAAAAAAGGGATGTGTGGAGTCTCTCTGGGAACAATACTTTATCCATTGCATATTGCTGAAATAGGAACTTTGTCAAAATAAGCAGCAGTCTTCGTTTGAGTCTGCATCAGTCAGTCAAATCTATGTTAGATGATCTGATAATACTGCAATGTCAACACTGTGTTTCTTTTTTTGTCTCTAACTTACCGAGATATAATATGTATGTACTGAGGTATTAGTCATGATATGTACATATTAAATATCCCTATTTTAAAGTATTTGTTCCTAAGTGTGTCTAAGGTTAATCTAAATTGCCCATATAGACCTATGGTGAAGAGTGAGAGTGAATGAATGTTTGTCTCTATGTTCAGCCCTGTGTAACTGTGTAACTGAAAACTGTTAGAACAGTAAGGCTTAAGTTGAAAGTGTTTATTTGAACCTACAATCTCTCTTTTCCTACACACATCCTTAGTCTCCCCATGTATCCCAGGTGAAAGTCTAGTGCTGGCTCCATTTGCTCGCTACATCCCCTGATCGATATGAGATTTACATTATAATAGTCTGGTTCACAGGTTGCACTCTGCAGGAATAATCCTGCTATTGGGTACAAATTTCAAACATGTCCTCCCCTCTGTTTGCAGTGCTGATCACATCCCTACACAGAAAAGAAACAACCTCTTAGTAGAAAATACACACTGCAAATGGTGAGTCGTGACAAACATGTATATCATTTTATATGGTGTTTCATTTTTTTTTAACAATACATGAGCATAAACGGGTGTGGATCTTTCTGTGTGGAGTTTTCATGTTCTCCCTGTCTTTGTGGGTTCTCTCTAGGTACTTCTTCCCACCATCCACAGACATGCATGATGGGCTGAGTGCTCGTACTCATCGTACCACCTCAACTGGTTCTTCTCGACATGGAGGAGCAGTGGCTCTACTCTGAGTCCCTCCCAGATGTCTGAACTTCTCACCCTATCTCTAAGGCTGAGCCACCAGATTGGGCAAACCACCCCAGGTCACACTGTCATCACCCACATGGGTGTTGAATTTCCCTGGACTGGACTTCTGTTCAGTGCATGTGCACTGACAACAGTCAGTACCTGTTCTCCGACCTGGAGGCACAGGGAAGCAACCCTTTCCTCGACTGGGGTAAACCCCAATATGCAGGCATAGAGCCTGGGGGCTTTCAAAAAGCCCATCCTTGCCCTCCGTCTCTCTCCCAGGGCAAATCCAGCAAAGAACAAGGTCCAACCCCTCTCAAGGACTTGGGTTCTAGAGCCGACGCTATGTGTCGAGGTGAGGCCGATTATATTCAGTCGCTAGCGCTCCACCTGATCCACAAGCTCCCGCTCCTTCCCTGCCAGAGAGGTAACATTCCATGTCCCTAAAGCCAGCTTCTACAACCAGGGATGGGATCACCAAGGCCCCCTTGGTCTGCTGCCCAATCCACATGACTCTGGACCCTTCTGCCTCCCCTTGCAGCTGGTGGGCGCATGAGACGACAATCCCATATCTGTGGTTTGGATTGTACCCGGCCAGACCCCCCGGATAAAAGGCCTTTGCCCCTGGCCCCCAGCCCCAGGTTGTCGGGTGGGGCCCTAGTAACCTTCCAGGCCGGGTACACAGAACCTTGTTATTTCTGGTCATTTCTGGTCGAACTGTTCTTAATCTGACTCTTCACCTAGGACCAATCTGCCATGGGAGACCCTACCGGGGGCAAAATGCCCCTTACAACACAGCTCCCAGGATCATTAGGGCCCTCAACCACGATAAGGTGACGGCTCAAGGAGGAGTGAAAGGCTGAGTGCTTAAACTAAATTGTCCATAGGTGTGAATGTGAACGTAATTGTCTCTATACATCAGCCCTGTGATGAACTGGTGAGATGTCCTGGGTGTACCCCGCCTTCGCCCATAAATAGCTGGAGTAGGATCCAATGACACCCATCACCCTAGTGATGATAAAGCAGGTTCAGATGACGTTCATATATTTATACTGTCATGACATTCTATGTTGCCTAAGTTTAACAGTGATCCTCACACCAAGAACTAACATCCATCATTTTCAGCTTGTTGCATAATTTAAGTACTTTTGTCTTATTTTAGCTTTTATGCTTCTTTTTTTTTAGCCTTTTATGTTTTTTTTGCTATGTTTGTCATTTCTTGTATCTTTTATAGCAAACTTCTCTCCTGTGCATTTCACAAAGCGTTGCAGAGGTCAACATTTATATTCTGCTACAGAACCCTCCTCTTCAGTTCATATCATATTCTTGCTATACAATTTTCTCTGATCTTTGCAGACCTATAAAAACTGCTCTGAGAACCATTTGTGCGTTGAACCAAAGTTTGAGAAACATAGTTTGCAGAGGTACAAACTAGCCAAACAACCCACAGAGCATTTTTTTTCTCCTCTTCCAGACTGATGACACTGTATTGAGTCACAACTATCTCCAATTCAAGTGCAGATAGGTCTGAGTATGTGAGACTAATGTTATATTTAACATCATATATTATTTATTATATTATTTTTTATGTGGATGCTTAGCTGTAAATAGCTGGAATGCTGCTATGTGGGGATTTACACGCAGTTACGTATTAACACTACAATAAATATGTTGCTTTTGTGACAAGTTTCCGAAAAATAAACAGTTTCTCTCAATCATCATCATCATCACAAGCTGCTTTATAACGTTTGAAGTCTTCCAACTCTGACCTGTTACACTGAAGTTTTATTTCTTAATGCTCTCATCATCACAGCCTTTGAATTTATCATTCCTTCTGATCTTCCATTCAAAAGCTCCATTACCAATGCAACAAAAACAACCTCTACATTCATTTGCCCTGTTTCATTGGACTGTTGCCGTCAGTGGTTGAGGTCAAAACTGCAGCTACAACAAACTGAACTGAATCACTTGTGTTCTGTTATCAGACCTGTGTTGTTTCAGCATTAAAGGTATTTTTTATGCTCAATTATACTTTGTACGAGTAGATCTGCCTACAAATCTCTAGATTGCTTTGTCTTATTGACATAGATTTAATTGCTTGACTTGACCCCTTAGATGTTGTCTCTGGAATGAAATATTGAATGTAAATTAAGTTTTTAGTCAAGAGTGGAAACAACAATGGCAGACCAGCTTAATTATAATGAAAGTCCATGATGTGGTTTGGCAATTTGGAAAGATATACAGAATACTAACTATTGACAGTCAAAACATGTTGGTTTATTTGTGCTTTAATATGTGATTTTTCTCATCATTATTACAGTGGCCCAGGGTAAGAGCCGTTTTATTTGTTAAATCTGGCTGAACAGACATGTATAATGAGAGGTTGTGTGTCAAATTAAAAAGTGTCTAAATTCAGCTACTTTTGCTTTGCTCTAATGAGCCACATGACAATATAATGAACATAATATGATGCTTATAATCAACAGAGTAGAGTGTGTAATGAGTCAGGAGGAGTTTAACACTTTATTGGGCAAATTACTATGTTTGGTAATTCCACAAACATGTAGCCAATCCTGTGCCTCAGTGACATCATGATCAATGTTTTTAATAACACTATACAGTGATTCAAAGACATTTTCTGAAGCTGTAAATAGTGAATATTAGTGATTTTTGGAGGTTATGGCCTTATGACAGTTGTTTTATTGCATGTGTTTACTTTTCAGCAAGTACTTCTGAAATGTTTTATGGCAGTAGAAGGATACTGTTGTCACTGCAACAACTTTTGAATTACAATGAGCACCCAATAAAAGGGTGAGGGACAACAATATGAGGACCACATGGTAGAGAAATGGGAAGCTACAAAAAAAAAATTATGGGTGAGGCACTAGATAGAAAAAAAGTCATGGCAAAAGTGATATCAGTGTCGCACTAGCCTCATGTAGCCTGACCTATCAGAGCTGTGCCAGTGAGATAGTGCTCTGAGTATTTAGTGTATGTTGGTTGTTGTCAAACCAGGTTAGAAACGCATTACCAGAACAGAGCGGACTGGAATCGCTCTCATTCATGGGCTCTGACAATCTCATTACTTCCACTGAGCAGCGTCTGCTGAGTGAATCTACAATAATAATGGTTCATTTGGTTTACCAGTTTGGTCTGGTGTTTTGCTTCACATCAAAGCTATTTCCAACCATACAATAAACTGGATTAAAAGTGGACTTGTTTTTCCACTTAGCTTTGACCTTTAACAGTTACTTGAAGACCACCTTGTTGTTAAATGTCACATTACTTTTTGTCCATTCCTAACCCAAAGAAGCACTGCCAATTCATTTCTTTATCAGTGCAGTTGTGCTTTGCTTCCATGAATCCCCCTCTTAAATCTGCTCCACTAACAGCAGACAGTTAACCTCCTCTGTGACTTCTTAATGCACAGTACATGCACATAGTGTTTCAACAGCACTCGCACATACACTCTGCACAGCTGCACACAACAAACACACACTCTCCTCTGGGTATTTCGACTTCATTTGAACCAAACCACAGTCTTCCCCTCTATCTCTAATGTAAAAACGATGTAGGAATTCCCTCTATTTCAAGCAAAATCTGCCTGATGTCTCTCCTTTGCTTGGGATTTCAGTGACCCGGGGTCTGTTTACGAGGTATTTGCATCACCATGAAATCCTGGAGCCTCAATAACACTGCACACATTTAAGGAACAAGCAAGAGAAAGAGCTAAAATGAGGAGAAAGAAAAAAGGGGAGTGGACGGTAAATGAAAAATGAAGAATGACCTTTGAGCACAGATTTTTCCATGCTCTGAGAAACAGATCCATGTAGGAGATATGTGCAGCTTGTACAGCAGGATAAAACATTTTTGTTTTATCCAAGCAAGAGTATAAAAACATGTTTTGTGTTTCTGTTGCCTTGCACTTACTTCATTTGGCACAGTTTTACACAGTGCCACGCATCTAATGGATATATAATTTCAAGGGATTTAAAGGTTGGTGGTAGAATAAGATAATCTCTGACTCCTTTTCTCAGCTTCAGATGTGTTCCCATTAACGGGCAAAAGGTAGCCTGACTAAAGAGAGTATGATGACAGAGCAGTAATGTAATACCTCTAATAGCTTATAGTTGATGAATGGATATCTTAGTAATATTGGAGCTCTCCCTGGAGTTTTGTGACTGTCATTAACCTTCACAGTCCTCAAAATTACAGCTCCTGAAACATCAGGAGACGGAGCCACCGCAGTCATAATCTAGAAAGGGTAGAACAAAGATTTTTGCAGCACAGTATGATAGCATCTGTACGAGCCTGCAGGTTAATTATAGGTCTGATTCAGGAGGAAGAATCTCCAAGATGAAGCCTTACAAATGAATATTTTATTCTCTTAACTGAGCATATCTTTTTATGTTTTTACCTTCCATCTTACTTCTCGGACATCTCATCTTTTTTGGCTTCCAAATACCTCCCTCATCACATCAACAGTGGAGATAGGTCTGACCTTTGCCTCCTAAGCAGTTTACAACAGTCATTAGTAGGGCAGAGATCAGGGGTGAAGGTCATAAATCACGCTCAAACCATCCATGTAGGAGGAACTGAGATATACTGCAGTAAAAATGAAAAGAAAACACACTTGGAGACTGACAGGAGGCTAAAAGTGACTCCATCCATCACTAGCTGGAGGCTTCGCAAAGCCAGCAAAGGAAAACACACAGGGCGATAATCTCCAGCATGGTTATAAATAATACAGAAACCTTGCTAATGGCAATAAAAGGTTCTGCAGCTCAACAGAACCCCTCTTGATGTGATTATTCGGCTAAAATTCCCCCAAGGACATGTATTATCCTGCATAAATACTCAAGAGTAACTGAATAGGGCAATATGTTCCCATAAGGAGACTGTTTGCCCCTTTTGCTCATGAAGCAGGAGGAGAGGTAGATTTATTGTAATGGCAACAAGTGACTTTCAGAGGGGGCATAAGGTCAGACGGTCAGTAAAAAATTGCATATTTGGAGTTATATGAAGAACCAGGGAAAAATAAAAAAGACTTTGCATAAAGTACTGCAATGTATCTGCACATTAGAACTAGGTATATAGTTGAATACACATAATGCAAAAGACTGAGTAAAATAGCGATAAATGAAAGGGCGAATATTTGGTTCAGTTTATACCCATAATTGCTGACATTTAAAATGAGAAAAAAACTTGTTCTGATGTGAAAACTCTTCAATTAGAGTGAATAATTGCTATACACATGGCACCTGTCATCAGAAAAAAATAGCAGAATTTAATTTTCTTTCATTATTCCAACTCAGTTGTTTTTAAAAAATAAATTATTTACTGTGGCTTGTTTTTGTGCTTGTTAAACCTGGATTCAATTCATTGCAATCAAAGAAATCCCATGTAAATAGACATTTCACAAGAAAGTTTGAAAAACATCCACAATTTGACAATACATGCCCTAAAAATCTTAAAACATCAATCAATAGAGTAACATGTCACAAGCAACACAGATGACAACAGAAATGTTTGTAGGGACACAAACCAGCGTCATCATAAGGAAGTCATCTGGAATAGGATAAAGTGGTAATGTAGATTTCAGATTAGTTTTATTGACTTTACTCATTGAGATGAACCATCTAGTTTCAGAAAATGGCACCTTGACTAAGTTAAAAACATACTGTGTTTAGAAAATTTTATAGAATAAAACCATCTGGCAAAGTAAAAAGATAGATAAACAACAGGCAATGACAAAAGACACCACCCCAGCCATTAGGTTTGGTGGAAAAATCCTGAATAGTTTTTCCAGTTGAGCTCTGGAAACAAAATAATGACTTATAGACACTCATGTTAACCACTATATGTCCCTACATTATATTTTATAGGTATAAGAAATGACAAACCCAGCTGAGACATGTGCTTTTTTGGTCTACTTGTTAGTGTGGTGTTATAATATCAGCTGAATAAAAGTTTCCAACTGTCCACTGTCATCGGTTCTTCTAATAGCAAATGTCTGTGTTGTGAGATTGTTGTTTTTTTTGGGAAGCTGTTGGTTTTCTTTTGTTTCTTGTGTATTGTCTATTTGTATGTACCGTTTCTAAGTTGAAGTGTGTGGAGCTCTTCCAACCATCCTGTTGTTAGCACATTTAAAGTGGTCTTCATCAGTACTGGCAGAGAATGAACAACACCACATATTGTATTATCCACTTACTTTGTCTCCTAAAACACAACAGAAAGTTGTCCAACATAACAGTTACAAGGTCAAACTCTATTGCGTAGAGGACAGTCCACTGTGAATGGACCATTAAAATCTATGATATAAGCAGTTCTGTTGACGAGGCCAGGGGGTTAGTATAGGGTAAAAAAACAAGTGGAAGGTCTTCAGGTTCAAGCCTGTGCTCCACGATGACATGTCTGTATGCTAATGGTGTTTACCGTTCTATACCTTCTTTTCTCGCATAGTGCACGAAGGCACCCATATACGCCATGCAACACTATGTCAAGCTGTCAAATCCAGCATTTTTAATTCAAAGTCAGTGTAGCTGAAGTAATTCACTGTGTAGAATCGTTATACAAGCTACAAGTTATAGTGTTCAGGAATGAGACGTCAGATGGCCATGTCTGGATTTTTTATTTATAATGGAAAAATTTCACGGGAAAAATAACCTTGTCAAGCACTCTGTGGTGGATGCCCTCATCATAAATAGTATCTAAAAGCAATTTTCTACTTCCTTATAGAGGCAGGAGCCATAGTATTGTCTCCCAATTGAAGGCTGGTAAAGGTGGAGGAAAATATGCCTGCAACTTCTACCAACACACAACACATGCAGATATAGGCATGGAAGCAAAGTCACACACTGTTTTAATAACAGACCGATATATCAGGCAATATATTGGGCTGATATTTCCTTTTTTTTCTTTTATCAGTATCAACATGTTTTATTGGTCAATATGCTTCTTTTTTTTCGTGCCATGATTTACCAACAGGAGAAGGAAAAAGAGAGAAAACAAGGGAACAACAAGGAAATAAAAAGAAAAAAAAGAAGTTAAAAAAGTGCGAGAAAGAAGAAAAAAGTGGGGAAAAAGAGAAAACAGGAAAAAAGAAGAGAAAAACCAAAAAAATAAGAAAAAAGAGAATGTGGACATTTGATCATATTTATTAGGATACAATTGTAATTCTCTAACTGTAGGTAAAGATTTTCTAAAATTTGTCATCATTTGACAGAGAAAAAAAATCTGTATCAGCTCGGAAATATCAGCAGCTCATATCAGTCATTGGTTAAAATTGATGTAAAGGAAAATCTGTATCAGCCCCAAAATATCCACATCAGTCGATCATTACTCTCTTTCTGCATCATCATCATCATCATCATCATCATCATCATCATTCTAGCCTCATGTTTGCATGTCTAGCTAACCTAACCTCCTCTCCTTCAGTCTCCCCTCACCACAAACAGCCACCTGCTCATCTAATTTACTCCCATAACTTCCACCTGTATCAATTCCAGAATGACTCTCTGCACTATACGGCAACTCCCGATTGCCTTTTCTTGCTTTATCTGCCCCCCACTCCCCCCCCCATCCACCATTTGGATACTCTGAATGTCACATCTCAGGGGGTGAGGGCTGGAGTTCACACACACCCAAACACAACCCGCACGCTGTGGTGTCAATCAAGAGACTTCGCCAGTTGACAGCTGAGCACACAAGGCAGCTGTGAACAAAGATACATGTTTTACCGTGTGTGTGCTGAGCAGTAGATCCAACGTCTAAACAAACAAATGGAAATAAATACAAACACGCACGCGCGCAGACACACACACACACACACACACACATATCATTGCATTGCAGGCATAACTCCGAGGCCCTGGCTGTGTGCAGGTTTGATTCCTCTCACCGTGTCTGAGAAGCATGTTAATCAGTGAAGGAGGCTGCCAGCTCAGCCATATACATCTCTATCTTTCTCACTCTCACTCCTTCCGTCTCCATCTCTGTGCCTCTATCTGCATCCATTCTCCACAATCTGTCTTTTCTCTTGTCAAAGCCCTTTCTCCTGCCTCTACCTCACTGTATTTATCTCATGTTTCTCTCCTTCTCCTGACGTTCTTGCTGGAGCTTTCATACTATCACAGCAAATCATGTCTTTCTTTTTTCTCTCACATTTTAATCCATCTCCCTCACAGGTTAGACTGATGTAATTTGAGGCTGTAAAGACTGGATGGTTTATTTAGAAGGGTGCGGTGGAGATATTTCACTTTTTACCTGCTACTAATGCGTCTTGACATTTTCGTACCCTCTTCTCTTCTCTACTCTTGCTGTGTTGTATTTGGATCTGCTCACACCCATGTTGAAGTGGGTTTGTTTATAGTGACTGGATAGGTGGCTGTGGGACGCTGGATGACTTTCAGAGTTTTAAGGAACGAGGACAGAGGGAATGAAGAAGAAGGCGAAGCAGTTGTGCAGAGAGAGAGATACAGCAGCTTTGTGTTTACAGAGAGTGTTTCTAAGGAGATTTCTTTCTGGACAGTCAGTTATAAGTCATGAGGTGAGGGAGAAAAGGGAGGTTTTCATCTTGAAGCAGGCGACGATAACAATGAGCGGTTGAAAAAGAAGGAGGAATGAAAAAGGGAAATTTAAAGAGAAGGAGAAGATGAAGTAGTGGAAGGTGAGGCACCGCTGTCGATTTAGAGAGAAGAATGTGCCACTCAATAGCTTCACATGTGAGAATGCAGCCACAAAAGACTCCATTTAGCCATATTAAACAATAGTGCAAGGCCGAGACACAAATTAAAAGAGATGTTACTGGTCTTGATCTGAATGACCCAGACACATGGTCAAAAGGAGACGTGTTATGGTTGACAGCCTCTTTTCTTTACTTTCCCCCACAAGGCTCTTGGGGTTGGCCTCCATCCGTCGCATTGCACTTAAAAATAAATGTATTCACATGGCACACTTCAGAGATAACATCTCAATAGGGTTTCTCTGCTCACTCACCCAGTAACATCCACTCCTATTTGCATAAAACAGGCTCAGGCTCAAGCTTCCGCTGCCACTCTACTACCATTGTGGAGCTGTTCAACAATGTCATTTAGTACCTGGAATCTCATGGAGCGGATCAAATCAATGAAAACCATTTCCTTTGGAAGTCGATGGCCCCTGCTCTGGTTGTCAAGTTAATTCGATGAGAGCAAGAGACAAACCAATGAATGCTGAATGATACATATACGAGCTCTCACTTATATCTGATAAAACTATTAGAAATTATTTGGAGAACCAGTTCAGGTAAAGAGTGCGGGACATACTGTACTGTATGTAGTATTGATGGTGAAGCCTGAAGTGCAGTACAGCCCAGAGTATATGTGAGGTTGAAGAGCGGTTCAGTGGAGGTATTCGCTCTGTGTTACCTGTCATGAAATCAGTGGAGAGGAATGAAGCAGATCATCAGGGGCTTTAAATCCCACATAACAAAAACAAGAATCCAACATACAACTCCATCAGCTCACTCTCATCTCATCATTAAAGAGCTGGTCTGCTACACAGATTCTTTTATGCTCCTTCCATGCCAGCAGATTGGTAGCTACAGAGTTTTTTTTTTGTTCTCTAAATAACAGGGTAAGTGGCTTGTTTATTGATTGGTCGTTCTCTAGGCTTGTGAGCAACAGGGTATTGCTGTAAAGCCAAAGAGACAGAAGACGAACCCCCCTGCTGTGGCTGTTGACAGAGGATGCCATTTAAAAACACTGAGATGAGGACAAACAACAAAGCGTTGGGAGAAAAATTGCTGGGTTGGTTTCATCAGAATACTGTCACCACTGACTGGAAAATCCAGACAAATACTCCCAACTTTACACCCCCTTCCATAAAAAAAAAAAAAAAAGATAAGAAAGGAAAGCTTTAGGGGACAGTTGTCCAATTTGCATGAAAGGAAAATTCCTCCTTTGGATACTCTTACAAACTTGTGTATCCACAATCTGTGATGTTTATTGAGTTCCAGGGGCTTTTTTTGTGTTGCAGCAATTTGCATTTGCCCACTTTCCTTAAAACCAGCTTGGTCTACTTCTGTGAAAGTTGTTTGTTACATTTTAGCAGTGACAGCTCAGAGACATTGTAAATACAATGTATTCAGTAAGTGTAGGTGGTCACTGCAAAAGCCATAGTGCAATAACATACACCTCAAAACACAACTTGTCTTCAGGCTGCACAGCTTTCTGGACTGTGGTGACTCCTGTCAGAAGAGACGTTTTTTAGCAATGTGACCTTCTGTTCAAAGGCCCTCTGTGTGAATGCTTGACCAGAGGCTGCAACTGTGTGACTGGCATCGTTTGAGTCAGAATTACTCTTTTCATAAATTATTTTCAAGGAAAAACATAATAACGTTTTGTATTTTGACTCCATTCACGCAGCTTTTCTTGCCTACTCACAAAGCCAGCTCATACTGGGCAAAAACAAAATCATCATGTGGGAATTAGGCCAGCAAGGCATACCATTGTTCAGTGTGTGCTGTAGACATGACTACACATTAGATGATTATATTAATATGTAAGAGCAAAACACAGCCATTTTGTGTATACTGCATGAATGTATAAGAGAATGTCATGTGAATGTAGCTAATGTTTGCACCATAAAATGCATGATTTAACTACACAACAAGGGCAGAACCACATTTATTTCAATATCAATGTTGACTGAATAAAGAACAGGTATTCAAGGATGATACTTTTTTCCCTGACAGAGGTGCAATGGACTGGGAAAGGACGCAGAGTTACTGATAAGACCCACTGAGCAGCAAATGCAGGCATCTGTGTCATAGTTACAACAAAATTTACAACATAACCTTGGTTTTTGGAAAACTAAAACAGGGTCAGGGCATTTCACTGAAGCTAAAATGCCTTAGTTGAATAGACACGGGGAGTAAACATTGCAAATGGTGTATGTGTGCATGCATGCACGTGTGTGTTACTGCATACACAGCCTTTAAATGCCAAAAGATAAATGTAAAAAAAAAAAAAATTTTAAAGGGGACATATTTTCACAAATTAACACAGTTCTCTGGTGTCTCAGTGACCTGTCTGTGACATGCTTTGGTCAAAATACCACATTGCTAAAGAGATACAGCCGCCTCTTCAACCTAGAGAAACAGCCTTTTTAAGATTTACTTTAATGCAAATGACCCACAGCTGACTCCACCCCTCTCTTCCGCACTGTCATGGCAATGGCATAGCATGCTATGACCCCTGGTGAAATAATGGCCACTGGTGAAAACATGCTGTACGCGAATGTAATGCAAATCGTAGGCGGAATCCAGGAAAAGTTCCGCCTTAAGCGCTAGGATTGGAGAGGCAGCCTGTCAGTCAAACTAGCTCCCCTGCCTACATTCTTGATTCAAAAAAATTATTCTTAACAGCCTGCCACAGCCACAGTGGAATGAGGTCGCCTTCGTTGCGTCGTTTAAGTCCATACTAGATTACATACAGGTACTACTCAGAAAATTAACAATATCGTGTAAAAGTTTTTTATTCAGGTAACTCAACATAAAAGGTGAAACCAATACATTTATAGACTCATGACATGCAAAGTGAGATATATTAAGCATTTATTTGTTGTAATTTTGCTGATTATGATTTATATATTATTAAAACTTCAAACTCAAAAACTCAGAAAATGTGAGTTTTCCCTGAAAGCTGTACATCCTAATCAGCAAAATCAAAACAAATGAAAGCTTGCAAAATACTGATTTGCATACTATTTGTCTATGTAATATGTACATTCCACCGTGCAGAAATGCAAGCACCTTTCCAGGATATTAAAATTGTCCGAGTATGTCTCTGAAACAGCTCAGTCAATCAGAAGCAGAGTTTGGCGATCTTTCCCGGATTCCGCTTACAATTTGCACAGTCGCATGCTGTATGTATGTTTGAGCCATAGTCCGACGCCGAATAAGAAGAGGCTCCCAAACAAATGAAAGAACCAAGGATACAAGACTTTTCTACATGGTTATTTCACTTTATTTCACTTTGATATTTCCTTTTAGTTTGTTGCTATACTGACTATAGGGTGTTACTGAACATAGTTACTGCTAGTAACTCCTGCTAGTTTATTGGGTGTTTATGTGCTAGTTAGCAAATGCTAGCCTCTAAAAGTAATGGCATTCCACTGGTAAAAATACTTACATGTCCTTCCTCTGCAGTTTTCCTGCAGACAGTTGATGCTGCTCCAGGTTTAAGGAAGTGTTTTGATGCCAGGCCTCTGTTGTACTGACCCAGACTAAAGAAACAGTCCACTGTGAAGTAGTTAGCACAGACTAACACTGTCTTCTTTGGGACTGTAGCTGGTATGTTTATTTCAAAAATAAGCTCAATCCACTTCAGTCTTTCTGAAGCTGATGTAGTGATGTATGTTGTTCTGTGCAGCCACCAACAACAGGAAACATATTTTGCTTTTGCCAACATACTCTTGTGTCTCACCGCTAACGATAGAGAATAATGGCAGATCTCTGAGCAGAGGTCATTGTGACCAATAGGTGGGGTTAGCTGAGCTGGTGGGATGGGATGGGGTGAGGTACTCAAATGAGTTTATGCATGTGGCATACAATGTATAAAAAAAAATCTAAACAGAGCTTGTTCACCCCTCTACAACAAGAAATGGATCAGGAGAAAAGGAGAGTGGATGTTTTGTTTTTGTTTTTTTCATAATTTAAGGGTCCCCTCACATGCAGACAATACATATTTTTATTGTAAAAACATTAAAAAGTGCATTTTGCATGATATATTCCCTTTAATATCTAACATTCTGGAATTAGAAAAGGCTAGACTGTGGCTTTGGTCTGTGTTGTTTATGAACCCTCCAGGTTATAATTTAATGAATCTACATGCAATCTGTGACACTATGCTGGAGATAGCTTAAAATTTTTGTTTTATCACCTAAAGCAAGTTGCAAGCAAGCCACATAAAAAGAAATGACAAAAGAAATAGTTGCTGTTCACCCAGAATGGATGTTTTTTTCAAGTAAAACTAACAAAAATAATACACTGTTGTATGTGTTTTTTAATAACTCCACAGTCTATTGAAACTAATCGGAAAATAATGTCCTGTAATACAGGAAACATTGCCTAACACAGTGGGAAGTACTGTGAAGATGTTGGCTCATACCAAAGTGCAGAGCATGTGCTGTAACGTGAGTTCACATAGCAATTAGAACAGAAACAACGCTCTGAGCCGGGATTGATCCTGCAACAACAACCTGCCTGTTTATTGACAGTTCTCTGGGGTTTCACTGCTGCACACATGCCCCGAGGCCCCTTCATTTGGGCCTGAGCCCTTGCTCCATCTCTCTCCCATGCTCCCTGCTCTTTGTGAACATGTGTGAATCGACACTATTCAATATTCTTACCCACAAAGAAAGTCCTGCCTCAAAGAATGGAAGCTATTACTATTTAATTTGGCACTAGCAAAACAGTTTGATAAAGACATACTCTGCCTCTTGAAGTTTTCATGTGTATTCCATTCCTAGACATTAATTCAATGCATTGTCTGAATACAGCTTTTTACAGTAATGTGATGGCAAAATTGTACTTCTAAGACAAACATTCAATGGGTGAACTGTTACCAAATACAAATACAGCACAGTAAGCTATTATATATTTAATATCTTCAATGTAACTGGGTCTTGTTAATTAATCCAAGACATAATATTATTTTCACCCAAAGTAAAGAAAAATTGACTGTATTATATAAAGTAAAATAACATTTACAGTGATTATATCATTCCAAGTAAAAATGAGTTCCATCAGCAGTTGCTTATTATCACCAAACCTTTAATTTGACACAGTCGGTTAGTGGAGCAATCTTTTTGTTTGTTTGTGATAATGCACTTTATCTTTGCTCTGAACTCCTGTCATTAGTTTGTGTGTTCTTTTTTTTTTCATCACTGAGTTTTTATATCTCTGGGACCTCACCTGCTCTACTGGGCATATATTTCATCAAAGGCAGATTCTTCTGCGTAATGCTTTATCTCCTTTTCTAATAGCTCCAATTATCTAGATGGAAAATAAAAAGTCTTTTCCTATGCTGGCTTGTAGTTGTTCTGCTTATTTCCACCATGATCAATCCACTCAGCAAGGTTAGTGTTACTGTTTCGTTTAATAATGACTATGACTACCTCCTGTAGTTTTAGACAACAAGACACAGTTGCATTGTTGCCACGTCCCCATGGCTTTGCTTTATGATTGTCAGTTGGTTAAAGCTTTTTTGTATGACCACTTGATTATTCTGAATTATTGTGAGTAACTTTTAGCTTGTTTTTTTTTTTAAACATCTCCTATAAAATTGTATCCATCAGTGATATTATGCCAGGATTTCAACATACCCAATCTGTACTATAAACACTGGTGATGAAGCTGTGATGAAGACATGCTGCACAGTAGCTCTGTTTGCACAAGACTTAAATCACACTCAGCCACACATTCTCCTTCTGTTGCTTGCATGGTTGTGAAAACACCACATACAGCTGAGCGACAGCTGCAGAGCCTGGAAGCACTTTTATTAAATTAAAAGTAAAGGAAAAGAGAGAATTGATATTCATCTGGAGCTGAGGTTGGGTGAAAAAGGTAGAGAAAGAAGAGGATCGAACAAAGACAGAGTGAGGTGGAGGTGACTGAGTGTAGAAAAGAGGAGTGCATAAATGAATTTTCAGAGCCAGAGTGTGATGACTTGTGGAGATAAAAGCAAAAATAGTGGGTTGGATTGAAACAGCTGGAGACCGATGGAAAGATAGTGGAAAGGCTGCGTTACCAGCAGTGTCAATGCCATGGTCTCTCACTGAAACAGTTTGGCTCATGACAAGATAAGGACAGCCATCACAAACCTTAGCCTTCATTTTTCCTCCTCTTCCTGAGTGGTGACTGAACACCACAACCTGAATTGTTTTTCCCACAACTCTTATCAGGCCTTGCTATTGTTTAATATGACACACATACACATACACAGACAGACGTGATTAGCTGTTACAGTGGCGTTAAATGGAATTTAAAGAGCGTTGCAAAAAAGGACAGACATGGTTCATCAATTTGTGTGCTTCTGAATTAGACTGCTGGCTTAATGAGTCTGAGGTCGTAATAGCTGGTTCAGAGGAGGACTGTTTTAAGGCTATATGTCATAGCCTCTGTGCGCTTTGAAATGGCTGCCCACTGTTAATCAGAATGAGTCATGTTGTGGGAAATCTGTCAGAAAGATAAAATAGAGTGAAGGCAGGGAGACAGAGAGGCACGAAGGAATTAATTAACCTCAACATCCACCGCTCGCTGTTCTCTTTCATTTCTTTCCGGTGTGTTTTCTCTTCTTTATGTTTCTCAGTCTGTTTCTCCCTCCTTCTGCAGTCATGCCTTGCTGTGTCTCTCAATGCCAAATGGGCGCTATGGCAACAAAACACTAACTCTGTCAGAGTGAAATATGATGGAAATGTGTATATGTGTGTCTGAATGTATACAGCCTTTCTTTACCCTCCTATATCAATGGATAATTAGCGCAAATTACTCTAAATCCCCAGTTTACATTCATTTAAAAATTCTGACTGGAGCTGATCTCTTTACAGATGCAACATTATAACATTACAGCAAATCGACTTGATCTTTGTTGGATAATTCTGAACCCTATATTTGCCTGAGAACAAGGGAATTTTTGTTATGTAAAAGCAATCAGCTATTTCCCACAACACTGTTTTCAATATCTCTTGTTTTTAGTAAAAAAGAAAAAAACTGAATAAGTTAAACGCTCATATATTCAGCTCTTATCAGCTTTTTTTTGTGTGTGTTACAAAGCAGTGAAAGCATTGTTTGGCCGGTAAACACATGCTGATGCCAGCTTCAGGCCATGTTTCTTTGTGAATGCATTCAGTCTCATAGTATTGTTGTTGCTAATGATAGAAAACTTCCCACACAAAACTTTAGTACTCTCATTATACATGAAAACTTATCTGAGAGGAAACAAACACAGCCCTTCTCTTAAAGCCTAAAAAGCCAAGAGTCACAGTTCTTTGATATTTTTTTTTAGATTTCTACTTTTTTGTTGTCTATAAAAAGGAACATAGTTCAGTGATGTGAATTGTGTATCTGTGGAAACAGCAAAGCACTAAGGGGCAAAATCCATAGCAAATCAGAAGTAAACCAGGAAGTTGTAGTTGCTCTTTTGCTGCAGTGGCGCCTTGACTCAAGATGAGATTCAGCTCCCAAAAGAGGTCAAAGACAGCCTCCTGTATCCTCAAGACATCATGAGTGAACTGCTTTGAAGGGGGATTGAGTAATGAGGGTAATGCTATGTAACCTGGCAAGTTAGTCAAGAAAATGATGCCAAAAAAACTGATCTGCTGCCTTGAGCAGATAGCAAGGGCAGAATATAAACTTGGAACCTCAAAATGCGCAAAATATGTCCGAGTGTGGTATCAAAGCGTGTTTGGTTTGAGCATCTAGTAGAGTTAATATGCAGTGGAAAGTGAAGAGCTGACCAGATGTTAGGATGCATATTCTATTAGACAGTCTTCCTGTAAGTAGGAGGGGATGTGGTTAGTCCAAAAGCACCAGATGCTGCTTATGGTGATCAAAGATGACAAAAAGAAACATGATGAGAAGACAGGTTTAGATTTCCTTTTCCATTTTAACTTTGTTTGATTAAAACTTCTATCGAATAAATAAAACAGTACGGAGTGAAAGTATTGGGTACATGGGAAATATGCAACTGAAATGGTGGAGCATTTGAGAAAATACAGCTCAAGTTGTGTTATTGGCTCCATAGGAGACGTCTCTGCCCGATCAGATAGACATTGTGTATTACATAGTGAGAAACATTTGTGGGAATTGAGTAAACAGAGCCAGCATGGGGGAAAAATATGAATTCACACGCTCCAAAAATCTTAAAGCACCCTTTGCAAAGAATCATTTCAATGTGTGTCAATTTGTTTCCATATAAATCTGACTACTATGAGTGTTTCAGAAAGACAATGCTGCAATAAATGCAACATTTCACCCACCGTCATGTTAAGCATTTTAGGGTTATGGTTAATGTTTCATCCTTACCAGAAACTAAAAGATGCTCCCTTTCCCATGTAGTGTAATAAACCCTCATTGGTCTTACACTCCTGTTATTACCCAAACACAAGCTCAAGGTTGCATGAAAAGAGTGGGTGTTAAAGGTTAAAACAGCTTTTAGATCTGGTGCAGCGTTGGGTGACGGGTGATAACCTTTTAGTCATCAAAGACTCATGTATTTTAATCTTTCTAAAGTCAAAACTTCAGCTGGCCTCACTTGATGGATTAAGCTAACATGTCTTCACAACCTGCCTCCAATTGATGAATGCTTCAAAGTCAATTTCACAAGCAAGGTAAAGTAACTGAACTGGAAATATGGGTGAAGCTAATTTCCTTTCATGCCTCACCTGTGTGGACAGGCTGTGAGTTTTTTAATCTGCCAGCCAATGTGTATCAGAGTGTTTTTCAGGAGCAAGACAGCGAGTCCACCCACAGCCACTTATTGGACAGGAGCCTAGCAACACTGCCTCTTGTGCTTTGTGTAAATGTGTAATCAGACATGGCGTCAATTAAGGGTACCCGCACAGGCAGTCCATCAGAAGACTTTTCATTGCACACTTGGCTCAAACTTCAAGGCTGCTGGAGGGGGGGGCATGTGGGAAGCCCATATGTTCACAGAAAGACAGTAGGTGTGTGTGTGAGAGTGGGTGTGTGTGAAATCCCTTCATTGAATGGAGGCATCCCGCTGGCGAATGTGTGGCATCATTCGACATAACAGGATTCAAGCTTAAAAGCGCTTCCTGCTGCGTTGTCAAATGTGACCCTTTTCACGTCCACTGTCAGTCTTGTATGAATTAATGGAACTACTTGAAAGAGGGTTAGATGCTTAAATCTCTACAGGGGACAAAGAAGAGACACCGGACCCTGCTGATGGGGGAGTGTTAAACAACTGACCGTGAGCAAAACAGCAGCAGCAGCAGCAGAGGGGTGGGAGGTGAGAAAAATTGAGGAGTATCAGACTGAAAAGAGGAGAAAAGCACAAGAAGGAAGGAGAGTGAAGAAAAGAGCCAATGCAGATGATAGTCAAGGGAAAGAGAAAGCAGATAAAAACAAAAGGGGGGGGAGTAAGATCAGCGGGGTTTGGCGTTCTGGCACACTGGCACCGCTCCAAACATTGGTCTGTGTGGGCAGGGAAACGATTGATGCAGACTGATGGTGAGGTTTTCCCACCGTGCTGACGATGTCACGTGAAATGTTCACACGCCAACGCATGCACCAGTGTATCTCTCTCACACACACACACACACACACACACACACACACACACACACACACACACACTCACACATACATTCGATCACACCTCTAGTTGCTTTCTATCACAGTCACACACATCCTTAGGTTATGTTATAAGACACATTGGGCTGTAACTAGAAATGATTTTCCCTGTCAGTTAATTAGTCCATTATGTTCTCAATTAATTGATTTGTTGTTTGGTCTGTAAAATGTCAGGACATGTTGACTAATGTTTCCTTAAACCCAGGATGATGGCCTTAATTATGTTGTTGGGTGCATAATCCAAATATATTTAAGCATGTGTTATGAAAGAATAAGGACTGAAAGGGCCAAGCCCACAAAAGTCCCATGGCTATGCTGCTAGGTATTAGTTTAACAATTAAAAGTAGCAGGTTAATTGATGGATCAGTTCTAAAGTTCTAAAGATATGGTACAGTAATTTGCTTTGAACAAATACCACCACCAAGGAGGTCATGTGACCACTCGCATTTGTTTCAGTCCAGAAGCATGTCTCAAATATTCTCAGTGGAGAATACCTGACAAACTTAGAATTTAGAATTTTAACAGTTAAACAATTTCAAAAAACAAAAAACCCCAATACCAACCAAATGGTAACAGCTGCCAAAACTTAACTAAAGCCCTATTCACATGGGACTAGTATAACCTATGGACCTCTGGTGATTGGGACATCAACCCCCCATGTCTGTGTTTCATGTTGCATATTCACACAGGACCAGCAAAGTTTGTTATTAACTTGAATTTAATGACACCACTTCTTAGTTCCAATGCCAAGGGCAAGTTAAGCGCCTACAGATAACTAAGAAAAATGTTCCTTAGTGTAGCTGTCATCATGTCATCCATCCATCTTTTCAGATGTCACTCTTCTAAAAAATGCAAGTTTGCTCCTTTAGTGAAATCTTTGCTCAACTGTGACACAAGCCTCCCGGATTCACCCTCAACTGTGTGAATTCATGTGTAGAAGAAAGACAAAAAATGTTGCATATCTCATCACATTACAGAGATGTCAATTTGCATGGGACTAATTCACTATTGTTCATAAAATTGGAATAAAATATCATTAACTTTTCATGAAATGATTATGACAATGTGATTTATTCATGAATAAATATGAATAATATTAAAACAGATACTTTTTTGATGCTTGCAGGAAACTATTTGGTTACGACAGCAGTAAACAACCAACAATGGAGATACAGTACAAGGTAAGGTATAAAAAGAATAGAAAGAATCTCATTATATATATATATATATATATATATATATATATATATATATATATATATATATATATATATATATACATATATATGTATATATATATATATATATATATATATATATATATATATGTGTGTATATATATATATATATATATATATATATATATATATATATATATATATATATATATATATATATATATATATATATATATGTGTGTATATATATATATATATATATATATATATATAAATATATATATATATATATATATATATATATATATATATATATATATATATATATATATGTTCAATACATTTAAGGCAAAATAGTAGGATAAAACATCTGTAAGTATGCCCAGTATATAATTATTACTCAGCAAAAAAATAAAAAAAATCTAATGGCAGCTGGCAGGAAGGACCTGGCAGGAAGAATGTGTATGAAAATGAATTATTCCAACTTCTGCATTTACTGAAACCGTTTTGTTAATTTGCAATGAAATTTTTACTTTACAAAGGACAAATATAACAGATGTATGGAGGTTCACAGCTAATGCAATCCAAAAGCAAGTACGGCCTCTGACCTTTATTTCCATTGACGTGATTAAAATAATCCCAAACAGTGGACTAATGGTCCTGGTGGAAGTCTGCAGGTCCACTTCTACTGTTTTTTTTTCCCCCCCCCCAAACAAAAAGCTTAGAAGTTTTTATAAAAATTGCCACCCTGTCCTCCGTCACCACTGAAATATTCTGGAACCTTTAAATATGCAAGGTAGTCAAAGTTTGTCTGCAGGGAACGACATGTTTCCTGTTTCATCAAATGTCCATTTTTAATCTTTTTGCACTGATCGCTTCAGGTTCCAACATCACACTTGTCAAAGTTGCAGATTCCGACATATTTGAAAACATGACAAATCCTGGTAGGCCCACCGCCACCACTTAAATTCAGATTTCTGGTGAGTGCACAGAAACAAGATGAATATGAGAATATCCTCAAAGTGTCAAACTCTCCAAAGTCAAAGATTACAGCCAGCGAACATTGAAAAATACTAGCGTTTGAGTGGAGGGGACATTAAAGCATTGGAGTGCATCAGTCAGGCCGTCTGTCCACTTGTCTGTCTGTCCTTCATTGCATTTTGTTCATCAGTTCTGCCAGTCTCTAACAGGTCTCTATTGATCATCATATTTCCTCTTTATCTTTAATCAAAAGGCTGGGAAACTCTGTTGTTTAATTGATGAGTCTCTGCGAGAGGCCCACTCACTAGCTCCCACAGAACCCACTCTCATTCATAATTAATAAACTACTGCTAATTATCCAAGCACTGCTCCACACCATGCACATCCTATATATAAAGGGAGAAAGAGAGAGGAGAGAGACAGCGGCGGGTGTGGAGAAAGTGAGAAGAGAGATAGTGAGAAAGAAAAATGAGTGGAACGAGAGGCAAAGTGGAGATGTGGGATTTGCAAAAGAGGAAAATAACAGAGAGAATATCTGGACGAGAGGGAGGAGGAAGATGAGGCCTGTCACCTGTGGCTCCCATCCACATCCAATCTATCTCCATTTCATCATCGCTCTCATCTCTATCACATCACACACTTCCTTAACCCCTTTTCATCTTCTTATTAAAGTACTCCAACTTTTATGGGCTCAGGGAAAACAGTGAAAGGGAGGGGAGGAGGAGGAGGAGGGGGGGGGGGCAAAAAGTGGCTGCAAAGACAAGTTGACGATAGAGAGAATTTGATTGATTTGAGACAGAATAATGTATCAGAGTCTTTTATATAGCTATATATATTTATCCCCGCATGAATCTTTACACCGAACTTTAGTATTAACTTCTGAAATGTTCTCAAAGTGTTTCCAATCTTGCAGAGGGTTCTGAAAGTCTGCAAGCGGACTCCTGGCAGGAGGTGCTATAGTTTGGGCTCAGATGGATGGGGCGGCTGTCTCTAATATGAGCCCATCTGGAGGTGGATTGACCTGTCTGCCTACCTACCACCGCCTAATACCAATTGATAAATGGGTGGTGAGGTGCTGGCTGTGGCTGAGGAAAGGCTGCAGGCAAGGAAACTGGGATGGCACTTGATGTACGGATACAGAACCTGAGTCACTGCTGCTGGGGATGCATTTGTGAAGGGACGGGATGAGGAAGAGGAGGAGGGGGAGGAGCAATGAGATTTGGGGTGTGCATTTGTGTCTGTTTCTACATAAAGAAAGTGATGACAAACTGCACTGTAGAGGAAATATCTGTAGAATTAACAGTAAAAAAGTTGTACAATTACAACAGGGAAAAAATGCAAAGTTATTTTAGTGCTAATGATGAAATCAAATGTACTTTTTACTGGAAGAGTATGTTAACAAAAGCAAATTTATATGTAAAAATGATCTATATCCATTGTTTTTGAGAAAATAAAACTATATCAAAAAACCACAATGTTAGAATAACAGCTTATTTACTTATAAAAAATAAAGAAAGAAAAAGGAAATAAAGAAGTAGACATTTAGCAATTTAAGATTTTAATATGTGAAATAGCAGGTACCTGTGGTTCACTTGGAAGAGTGGGTCATCCAATAACCAAAGGGTTGGCAATTGATCACACAATTGTCCTTACAAAACTCTGAAGACGCTGAACCTAAAGTGTCCCTAATTTAGTCCTGGTGGATTTAAGAAACACTATGGGCATAATGTAAGAGGTAATCCATTCAATGTTAAATATATGTGTTTAAAATGTTAAATCTACACGTTCCTCTGTAAATATGTTTATGGTTTGATGCGTTTTTTGCAGCTGCCAGTTTTTTTGCTGTAAAAACAACTGGGTTTTTTTTGTTTGTTTTTTTACAGTGTGATGGCCTGGACTCTGGGCTTTTTAAATCAATAGGGTAAACAGAAACAAACAAATACAAGCAATAAGTCACATAGTGACTGAAGAAACCAAAGCTCTGTTCTATTAATTGGTCTCTTATGTCTGCTAAAACCAACACATGTATCTGTTTATCTAATTTAAGTCTATTCTAATAGTGTATTTTAGCTGCCCACAAACAAATTATAGGATTTACTTGCTTTCCTCCTGTCTATAAACCTCTTTTATAATACAAAAGTCAACTTCAGGATTATTTTAACAAGCTAAAATACATTATTAAATTAGATACTGAGATGCTTTTGGAATCTGCACACAGCTTTCAGCACTGAGTCTTATGCCTTTCTTAATAAGCACCAGGCTTTTGTCATATCCTTTTCCCCCTTTATACCCGCACTTTACTCCACATCACTTATTCTTTTTTCTTCCATTCTCAGAAAAAAAAATGTTAGGAGAGTAACGAGATGGAAAATAGGCACTGATACATATTCATACATCCACAGTTCGCTATCACACATACACTATGTGCTAAAGGAATGATAGAGGACAAATGTGAGTATCCAGGCTAGATATTTACATATTTTTTTGTTTTATTTATGGATTTTCCTTCCTTCCTTCCATATGTTTAGCACTACTTTACAATAATTTCACCCTATTCTTATAATTAATTTATATATGTGGTTGATATTAATATTGAAACAAACCATTCATAAGAACTTAAAGAAACATTTCTCCAACTTTCCAAGGATTTAACAGCCACCATTGACCAAAAGCAACTACCGATCTAAAATGAAACATGAATCTATTATTACATTTCGATAATTCAGGTATATTTCAGTTTTCCAAGTGATCAGATGTGTCTTATTTGGACGTTCAGCAGCTTTGTAGTGAATGTCACCTGATGAAACACTGATTCACCAGTAGAACCTTTATAGTTTGACAAATGGCAGTGATTCCAGACACTTATTTCTACTTTCACTGAGCAATTTTGCTGAAAAAATAACTATTTGTTCAGTTTTATGTGCCTTGATATAATACCTGTTCAGTTGAATGTGTAATCTTGTATGAACATTCCAGATTTGATCAATTAAATGCTGAGAAATTATATCTAGGTCTTGGAAGTTTTTCACAGCTACAAATAATGTGATTAATATATAAGAAAAGAAGCTTCTGGAGTTACAACACATTGTTCAGGGGAGTTAGCTTAATACAGTAAGCTACTTTTAGTAAAATGTTCATGTAACTCAATTTACAACTTTATTATCAAGTTAACTGTAAATATGAGGTGCATTCACAGTCATTATGTACATCATAATATGAGTTTAACACTTCATATTTAAGAGCTAATGGCAGTTAATTATTGTAATTTATTTTCTTTTACCAATACTACCATTTTGTCTCAGATACACAATCCTGTTTGACATAAATTACATCAGATTCACACAAAGAAACTACTATTATCTAACTGACCTAATATGGAACTAATGAACACATATGTCGTTGGATCATACAGGGAACCTCATTACAGTGGAATAAAGCTGTTAATTTGTAGTTAATGGTTGTAATTTACCACAGTTGGAGATAAAGGATGAGTCTTATTTTTGTTTTGTTACTTGTTATAACAGTTTAGAATATTTTATTCAAAGTCATACTAAATATGTTTGTAATAATATACACAAAAATCACCAAATGTGGTTTTATAAATGTCCAATTTATTTGTGAAAGTGGCACAATGCAAAACTTCCTGTTTGAAAATCTGCCTTAGCCTTCACATTGTGATGAGGATGAGGACAGCTCTAAACCATTGCATTTCTATAAAAATATATCATCCATTACTGTGCATATTTAGAGGCATTCAGTCTGTTTGTCCTTCAGTCAGATTCTGCTATACCTCATTCATTTTCCGATAGGTCGACCTTGGATGCTTCATCACACTATTCAGAACCAACGCATCCACATGGGGTAGTGATTTTTACTCCACTAAACCTGTGATTCGATCGGTTTATTTGTACATTTGAGGCTAAAATAATGCATTAAACCACTACAACATCAGAAATCAGAGGCTCCTGGATGACTCTTTTTTGTTGTTGATCTAAGGTAAGTTTAAAAGGCCATGGGGCTTCAGCTCCCTCAGGGAAAAGACTGTGACGGCAAGAAAACATTGTGAAAATAGTCTAAATATAACACATGAATTAAATAAATATTGACTTTTAGGCAGAGAAAACTCAAACCAACCCTTTCAGAGCTTTGTGTAGTTGTGTATTTGGTGGTTTTTGATTCTCTGCCAAATGGTCGTCCCTGAACTCACATCCACACCCAGACATTCAGACACTAATCACCACACTTAGACTTTTCAAGATCATGTGGTAGGTGTGGGAAGATTGATAAGGCAGGTACACTTCCAGTGTTTGGAACTTATTAATAACCTAATTATGATCCATTTATTAGTCCTTTATAGGAATGCTCTCATTGTAAAGTGGTGCTTTTCCTTGCTTCTCTTTCTTTTGCTCACTCAGGCCTGGCTACAGAGCACTCCTACTTTCAATTCAGTGACCAGAGATTAAATTACAAACCTTTACAGACACACCTCTTCTTCCTCTATCATCTTGGCTCTGTTCCATCTCCTTCCTTGCCTGAGGCGGGTAAGACCTCAACTAGCCTCCATATCCCCAAAGTCTTCCACATGGCTCTCAGTCGGCCCCCTACCTCTCTCTATTATTGTCTCTCTCACTGCCTTCACCAACCCTTATCTTCATCCGGGGACCTCCAATGTCTTCTGTTATTTGGACTCTGACTGCCTTTACCCAGAATGCAAAACCCCTCTAGTGACAGTGACCTTGGCTTTCTGAACTGAAATAGAAGACATTAAAAAAAAAATAAATAAAAAAAAATCACTGACAGCCTTTCCAAACCCAACACCAACCACTGAACCCGGGACCCTGCCCCTGACTATCGGATTACCATCTAATGGTTTAAATGGTGCATTCCCTGTGAGATCTGAGGCGGACTGGGGCCAGGGTGAAGGGTCCAGCTGACAATTCACAAGTCAACTTAAGGTCACCGGTACACCCCGTGCTTCAGTTTTGATGCTTTCCTTAGCAACAGTAAACACAGAACAACTTGTGCTGCACGTTAATCAAATCTATTCCAACACATTCCTGTCTCACAACCATGAAGGCAAGTTTTCAGAGCGCTGCCATATACATCAAACAGAGAAAATTACTTGTGTGGTGCAATCTGCAGCCAACAGGCAGGGTCAGATAAAGTGGTATCTCCTATGACATGATGTATTCCCAAATGACTCATTCAATGTTTGGCAACATCATAGAAATAAAATAAATGCACAAGTAAACCCAGCGAGTGCATGAAAAACTCATTTTCTAAATACTGCTCTTTCTCTGTGACATCAAAAGAACCAAAGACAGAGTTTACATTCTTGCTCTGCTTCATGGGGTGTTTGCAATCGGAGCAGGCTGTATTATTTCATTATGATAGAGCCAAAATGTTACAGTTATCAGGGGCGATCTGCTTTCCTGTCTTGGATTATCATAGTAGGCAGGCTGTCACTCATTCACACTGATCGTATTGGTGCAAATGAATCAGTGAACCTTAGATGAATAGCAAATTTCCTTCTCAGCTTGATTTCTTTAGCAGAGTAAAATGCAAATGAGTAGCTTTGATATAACAGTTACAGATAACAGATTGATGTTATCTATGCATAAATCAGTGGAGAAACAAAGGTATAAAAGCCTTAAAGTTTAAGGATGCTATTTTACCACAAGGAATGACAAATTTTTCCAGACGCACTTGAAAAAAGTTAAAGCAGCACCATTTTTTATTCAGTTCAGAATGGTGACACAGCATTTTTTTTGTACCTGAGAACAGTCCAAGGTTAAACAGTCCTAAAACTTTGACTTGCTCCTGTTTTTCAGTCTCTTCCTCTGAGTATTGGGTACATCTCAGACAGGAGAAGCAGATATATGATGGAGTACACTTGATGTGTGGCAGATAATATTTGTTTTGTGTCGATAGAGCAGCTGTGTAGGTCAGAAAAATAGAGAAAAACAAAAGAAAGAAAGAGCCATCTCTAATGTACCTTGTCACAGGTTGATCTATATCAAAAGTGCTTTTCACAACTTCAATAAATCAAACTTATGTTCTGTCTAGGTTTTCATTAAACGCAGCTCAATCCTGATAAATTGTTTTGATGTCGATCATGTCAATGAAGGTAATATTTTGAGTTAAAGATGTGATGCCCACACAAACAAGAGGTGTAACTCATACTTACATGGGCCGGTATGATGTTACAGAGATGTGACAAACTGCAAGGCGACTCGTATTTGTGTAACGCTGAGACGCATTAGCCTGCAGGGCAGAGGCACCTCTGTGATTGGCTGCATCGCCTGAGCAAACAGTGTGAGCGCAGTATGTCATCTTCAAACAGATGCCAGTCTCCCTAGAGACAGCTCTACCAGTGTCCAATCCCCACCCACACACCCACTGTTTTTCTTGGAGTCCCTGCACACTTTCACACAGTCGCACAGAGATATATACACACAGGCAGCTCTGAGCCTGCTCTGCTGGTCTCAAATAAAAGCTAAATATAGGCAGTGAGGTACAGCTATAGGTAGTTGTCAGATGAGGCCCCATTATCAGGCTCTGACTGTGAGGCTCTTGTGTTCTTCCATAATGACCAGCCCCTGCACCTGTCTCTGCCTGGCCCACTCCACACTCCACACGGGCACTCAGGTCAGACTAAATATAGGACGTGCTCCCCCTCTCTCTGTTGCCCCACTCTTCCCTTTTGGCTTCATCCCCCTCCCCCCAGTACATACACACCTCTTTCAACCTCTCAATTGGTGCAAACTAGGTAGAGTGGCTGGGCCTGCCTACAGAGTTACACTATCTCTTCCCTCATCTCATCCCCTTTTATAGAAACACGATGACATTACAGGGAGCAGGAATAACAAACAGGGATCTATTGGCACCAGAGAGGTGGCCAGCAAACATTATCCCCTGTGATTATAGTGGAGATGTGGCATGTGTATCTGTTTGTATGAGTCTATCTTTGGACGGCTTGAAAAAACACCCCAACACCAGTGAAGGGTCACAGCAAAAAAAAAAAAAAAAGAGCTTTAAGGCTGTCACAAGAAAGATAATTTCACTCTGTTTCAAGATGACTGGTGATTAATGTCTCATATTTCTACAAATTCAGCTACTGGGTTTATAAAAATAAAGCTCAGACACATGTGGCCTTATTATGTTTCTTTTATTAGTCTGGGAGATTTGTTAAAATGAACAGCTAATTTCATTTTCCCTACAGTAGTGTTTGTAGAGAAAATACAGTAACTTTTATGACTTTTGGTGAACTTTGGATAAAGATACACTTTAAGCATTGAGCAGGCTGCATTCAGTACTATTTTTGTAGTCAACAGGCAAAATTTTCATCATAACATTTCAGTATTTTGTAATTCAAGTGGTCTAAGAAAGACCAAGGCATCTGACTTTTTTCCTCTTGGCTCTATACTAAGAATTTCTAAAATGTAGCCCATGACATATGATTTTGGAATATCATAGTTTATTTCAGATGGAAAGGAGGCATGAAAATACATAAATAGAATCTGTAATAAAAACTCATCCCTGCTGTGAATCCAATCATACAGATATAAACACGCTATTTTAGCCATTGCATTGTCTGTCATTGAACTCAATCTGAGTTTAGGACAAACAGGAAGGAGCTGCAGGATGAGGTTATGTATCTATCAATTCTGATATTTCTATCTCCTGCCACCTTAACAGGTTATTTGTGTTGTCCTTACAAATCTTGTTCTTTATGCAGAGAAAACAGTAACTTTTGGAACTTTTGGTGAACTCTTGCTTAAGACATACGTCTTTGAGTCTACAGATTTCTGAACTGTGTGATATAACAGACATAAAATAGACATTTCTGTTCTTGCTCTGTGACTCTGAAATGCTCCCTAAAATAGCATTATTCTGATTCAGTCATGTATCGGTAAACATCGTGACTGGCAATGATTATGGTTTGTTTTCCTGAGAGATTGTTGAAGGAACCTGTGGATGACAACAGAACAGACAGGTTTTCCTGTGTGATTCTGTCCTCTGTTCTAAAGATGACAAAGACTTGGATATAAAATGTTTTTCTTAATGTGATGTTGGAGACCTGTGAGTTTGTTGCAATTTTATGTGTGAATATTAATTCCCAGGAGCAAAGTAAGAATATTACTGACAGTTATATTATAGTCTGTCTTCTCTCTTGTATGCTACCGTTGATAAAATGTCCAATACTGCAGGCAGTAGGAACATCTGCAGTGCCAGCACCCCAGAGGAGAATGACTTTCTGAGGTAATAAAAGATAAGATGGAGTGATTAGGGAAATGCCAGTGAATTGCTGCAAGGCATTCAAGCTTTCTCTGTCTCTTTACAAATGCCAGTCAGGGTTACTTCTGACAATGGACAATGGATCACCTGCTTAACCTGTACAGCAGTGAACACAAACGCTTATCTGACTCCAGAAAAGTAAATGCAATCACACTATTTGGGAAGTGTAATAATATTATTTTTTAACAGCAACATTACTGGCCTACATCTTCATCTTCAAACCATCAGGTTTCCAGAAATGGATCAGAAATGGGCCGAAACATTCCGGTGATAAAATTGACTACACCACAGTGCACTCTATAGCCCTCTCTCCCCTCGTCTCTGTTACCCTGGAAACTGTTGTCCATGTAGGAAGGAGCAATTCTATTACAGCGGCTGGGCCAGCCAGCAAATAGAACTATAAAACATGACTTTAACACTTATAGAGGCTGAGAGGAAGCAAAGACAAGAAGGGCTAAGGAAATGTATTGGAGAAAAAGAGGGAAAAGGGCACACAGGGGAAACAAGAGCAAAAGATGATCATAGATTAAGAGAACTAGGGGCACAGTAAGGCTGAGATAAAAGACTGGAAGGGAAGTGGATGGGGGACGTGGAGAAATATGGAGATTGGCTGAGACCAGATTACTTCCAATCCTCTGACCTCAAGTCGCAGGTAGAGGTACACAAAAATGTAAAATGACTGAGGAATTTGCTTAATAATAATATTACAGGAGAACGCTAATGCACACTTGGCAGAGATATGATAATAACTGCGATCCAAGTACATCAGATTACACACCGAAAGTGTGAGAGAAGTGGGGAAGAGAGCCAGGAGCACTATAAGCTGGTTAAGCATATTGCCAGATCTAAGTATGCTTCCCTTCATCTATTCACGTCCTATCACAGCTTCATCTTTACCATCCATCACTAAACCACAACCCCCAAACACATAATGGACCTTTTGAGTCCCTCCATTTGTCTTCCATCATATGCCCAAAGCTAAATCCTTTCCTTTATCCATCCACCCTTTCTTTCTTTCATTATTTTCCTGTCCCTTTGTTTTTTCCCGCCCCCAACCCCCCCACACCATCTCCATCAAGGGTAAGTTATCACGCTTATGGCAATGCCTGCTGTATGTGTGTGTGTGTGTGTGTGTGTGTGTATGTGTGTGTGTGTGTGTGTGTGTGTAGGCAGACAGTCAGAGAAGGTCAGTGTGGAGCCTGTGGGGAGAAACAGGAGAGGAACGACTGGCAGGGATCAAATACTAATCGATACTGAACACACTCTCCCTCATAGGGGCCTTACACTTAACTCAGACTTGTCCCTTTCACACTCTCGTGCCTGTGAGCGTGAACGCGTCAGTACGAGTGTGTGTTTATGCGCGCCTTTGTATCAGGTTTCTCTCCGTTCGCCAATGCAGAGGGAACGGTCCCCTCTGATGTGATCGCCTTTAGTGGGCTTGTTGGTGTATGTGACCCCTAAAGCCTGGGAATCATCGGAGGGCGGATCATGTTACCTGCTGGCTTAGTCCCAACTTACTTTGTTCTAGAGCTTTTGGAGTGAGGTAAACTACTCTCACTTGTAAAGAAAGAAAGAAAAAAAACAAAAGAAAACGCTGCAACCCAAGGCTATACTACCTGACAGGGGTCAAATTACTCTTCCAAATCCATTTTAGTGCTTTTTTTTTTGGTGATCTGCTGAAGTAGCACAATGGAAAAACAAGTGAGTCAGTGCTAAAAAAACCTCACACACCCACCTGTCTGGATCTTCAAACCTGCTAAGGAATGTGTTTAAAGATAATAGTTTTTCAGAGAAATATGATTCAACTCTGGTTAGCTTACCTCAGAAATGACTGTTATTCTCAGAAATATAATACAGGTATGACTATGCTGAGAGTACTCTCACATACTTTCAGGCCTTTTAATTTTAGACCAAAGAGATGAAACGGGAAACTGACACCACTGGCGTTTCTTTCTTCCTTTAATAATCTTTGTTTCGGTAGCGCATGCTCAGTTTATTTAGTGATGAAGATCAGAGAATGATATGCTTTCAAAGTGACTGCAGAAACAAATGACATTTAGTAATGTTCAGAGTTTAGTTGGATTTACGTTTCTCATGCTATCATTGACTTTATCACACAGACCTGGTTCAATTCACAATTATAGATCAATTTTATTTATCAACATTATTTTTGAAGTATTCTTACTTTGATATATTAAAAAACAATCTCAAATCATCATTGAAGTGTTTTGAAGTTAATCTAAAGACACCAGTATATGACATTGTAAAGAATTGAACTTACACTGACAGTCCAGTGGACCACTAGAGGGAGTAGTGAGTCACTCTGCCAGAATGGTGAGGAAAACAAATGCCCTGGGGCCATTGATTACAATGTCGGACAAAGTAATAAGATAGGATGAGAACCACACAAAACAAATGTTAGAGTCAAAGAAAGTTATAAAATAATATAGAAGCTAGAAGAACTGTGGTTGTGTTTACCACTGGACACAGCTGAAAATGAAAATTGCTGTTACATAGCAGTTAGAAAACTTCTGAAGCCACAATAAATACCTTTACAGAAAAAAACAAGTGTCCTTCTACTGCACCTACAGCTGCAACACACATTAAAAAAGTACTAATTTATATTTAGGACAATAGTACCAAAAAGTCAGATTATTTGTTACCAAAACTAAATGTGATTTGGTTCTGGTTGTTACAGACTTACTAGCTTCAGAATTGTCTGACCTTTCTTAACGGTGTCCAGCATTTCTTGAAAAGTCTGTCTTGAAAATGACTGACAATAAATCTGCATCAAAATGCATGTTACCATAATTCCAACCTTTACCAGAAAGGACGGAACAGAAAAAGGTCATACGTGGACTTAAGCTGTTTTGTGTGTAACAATATACTGCATAAATATCAGCTGATGTAGCACAAGTTAACCCTATAATGCCAAACATATCATATTTGATACAGGAGGTTTGAAGCCCTCTACAAGGTCAGTGTGACTTTTTTTTTTCTTAAAAAAAAAACCTGATGAATACAATTAGATACATACAATACACAAATAATCCACCAGGGGGGAGGAATTGGTTGACAAAAAAAGATTAGCATTAATGAGGAAGGAGGCAGAACTTTGACAATTTTGAAAAGGAATGGAGAGGGTAAGCCCTTCTACTTCTGGGCCATGGCTGCTTAAATTTGAATGGGAGTGAATGGAGTGAGAATGGTAATTCACATGTGATAGCGGTTAATAATAAATATTTGGTGTAGCATAGGCCGACCACCTGTTTTTGATGGGAAGCAAAAGTGACGTTAGGTTTTATGTGGACTTTTAAGAGACTATGTATGTGACGTCACACTCCACTCAGCTGTGGTATGGAGTGTTAACGGGTTTTACTCACACATGACTCAGCCATCAGTTAACAGAAGCAGGTGAAACATACATCAATAATTATAATTAATTATGAGCTACAACATGTGTGTGATTCAGGTCACAAGACAAACCAGATACAATTTTAGCATTTTATTTTATTTCCCATTGAATACCATTCATTAATTTTCTGATCTCAGGCCCCATGAGCCTCCCAGAGAAACTTAAACTCCCCATTGTCAATTTGATAGACATTTTTGTTTGTTTAAAAAACTAACATTTTACCATTGATACCCAGTGTATCAAATATGATGCCAAATTGAAAGTCATACATGTAAACTGATATTTGAAAAAAACATTTTGATTGTTTAGAAGGACCAACAAAGGCTCCAGTTTCAAAGAGCTGGATATAATCCCATCAATGATTTCATAGTTCAGCCTTTACAGGGTCAAGACATTATGTTTTTGTAATTGTCTAAATAATCAGATCGGAGTTCATTTTGATTTTTTATTAAATTAATTTATTTTATTTTTTTTAGAAAAAAGCTATATGATATGTATAAACAATGAGCTTTATACATAATTCAGTGAGTAATACAGTCTGTGGATAAATAGCATTGGTTGTTTTCATAGTCCTGAGTGGTTATGTAACCACTATACAAAAGTACAAATATGACTAAATAAGAAATCATCATCATTGTACTGTCAATTGTGATGACAATGCAGATAAAGGATCTTTTCATTCAGGAAAAAAAGAACTTTGACTTCTGTAAACCCATTGTAATTATTTTGTTACTGCACTTTAAAGCTTTGATGTTTTTTTTGTTTGTTTCCATCTTCTGTCATCTTGTCCTTGGTGTATCGGAGTAGCACATGAAATCCTTTGATATCCTTTAGCTTCATTTTTGACAGAGTTCTACTTAAACAGGCCCAAATAATAGTATATACTGTATGTGCCAGTCCCAGCATATTTTCATAACCTCAAACTTCTTGAAAAATCTGTGAAGTGTTTTCATTTAGTGCAAGTAGCCCATGTGCCGACACTTTCACTGCCGGATTTCCTTCTATCGTGCTTGTTTCATGTGTCTTCTATCTATAATCAAATGGCGTGATTTGAATGCAACATAGTCGTAATGCGATGAGAGATAATCTACAGCTGCCAAACCCCGCACTCAAATACAATAACAGCTGTTTGTACAAGGTTTTGTTCATGTGCTGCCAGTGGGGACGAGGACTGATAGTCTGTTTGTGAGAGAATGGAAAAGCCTGCTGCCAAAGTTTGACAGAGTATGGAAATTTCACAGAATAACTGGGAAAAAAAAACAAAAGCATAGAGAAGGACAGAGACATAAAAAAAATGGGGGGGAGGAGAGAGGGAGAAAAGTTTTTGACGGAGGAACAAAGAAAGAAGGTGAAAGCAGATTGGGGCATATCAGCACCTTCAGCATTCCACCATCCTTCTCCTCCTCCTCCTCCTCCTCTTCTCTGGAGATTTTAGTTTATATCTTCTTCCCGTTACTTTAACTCTAAACTGAAGCTGGTGAGTGTCAGACAGACAGAAAGCAGAGTGCGGAGGATAATGCAGGAAACTGTTGCTGCTCTGCTCTGTTATTAATGAACACCTACAGTATCTGTTTCTGTTTCTCAGCTCCTATTCTAACTGTACATGTCACTGCGTTTGATACATTACGTGTATCTCTAGTAGCTTGTCTGTGCTCCACATTAACAACTGCAGCCCACCCGTCCTGGTGGCCATCCCTACTTCTGTCACATTAACTACCTAACTTGTCATATCACCTGCTGCTGCCTGTCTCTTCATCGCCCCGAAACCAGGTCATCGTCTCTAACAACATCTGCTACTCCTACCTTCCCAATGCTCCCAAATTCCAAGCAAAGAAGTGTAATGTTTCGGACTTTCAATCATGGAGACAGAAACATTTCAATGTGCTTGTCTTCTTCTGTTGTCAAACTTTATCTCGGTTGGCCGCCAGCCGCCGCTTATTGACTGCGAGTGAATGAAATCTCAGTAAATCAATGGCCTCGGATTAAAGTGAATACAGTGTAAAAGTAGGCAAAGTTTTACGTCATTTTCTTTATTTTCTGGCAGCTCAGTAATTGGTAAAGGTCAGGCATTGCTAAACAGCTCCACAATGTGCCCTTATAGGCCCCTGGAATTCTATAGGAATATACACATATCTGATGCAGAATTACTAGGTTCTGTAACAGTTTTTCCCCCAAGGGTCATCAGACTTTTACATTTATAATGTAATATTTTAATGCACAACCGGCACTTTTAACTTTTTTTGGATATTTTATTACATTCTATCAGCTTTTGCACTGCACTTTGCACTGTCCTTTGCCCTGTGCTTGGCCTACATTCTATTGAGTATGTATTTTACATATTTTTTTAATTTATTTTCCCACCCATATTCTATTTATATCTTGTCATTTTACACTGATGTGAGCTGACATTTTGTTCTGTATATATCTGAATGACAATGAAGTAAGTATCTATCTATCTATCTATCTATCTATCTATCTATCTATCTATCTATCTATCTATCTATCTATCTATCTATCTATCTATCTATCTATCTATCTATCTATCTATCTATCTATCTATCTATCTATCTATCTATCTATCTATCTATCTATCGATCGATCGATCGATCGATCTACCTACCTACCTACCTACCTACCTACCTACCTACCTACCTACCTACCTACCTACCTACCTACCTACCTGTCTGTCTGTCTGTCTGTCTGTCTGTCTGTCTGTCTATCTATCTATCTATCTATCTATCTATCTATCTATCTATGATGTAAATTGATCTTTATTTATTATGTTCAGTACTATATTCTCTCATGTATTAAGAGTTTGTTTTCAAGAGTTCAATGTTATCTAATGCATAACTATATTAGTGGTTACTTCCATATCCATTTTTATCTACATTTAACGAGACATAAAAAGAAACACCACATAATAGTACACTGTTAAAGTAACATTAAATGTGTGTGTGTGTGTGTGTATATATATATATATATATATATATATATATATATATATAGTATTGTATAAAAACTGAGAAACTCTGACTTATTTTAATGTATTGATATGATTAGTGGTTATTAAGTTAAGTCTTAGATTGAAGATCATTTCATAAGTCACCATTGGTTGATGAAAGAATGAAAGAATTAGTAAATGAGGGGCTCTGCAAAGAAGGTGAAAAGATGGAGCCGTTGTGCCGTCTCGCATTTATTTTCTGTGGTAAGTCTATTGAACTTTAAGACATTTTTTCACATGTAGAGATCACAGGAATTTTCATAGCACATTGTAGTTGAAGTAAGGTCTCTTGGTGCAGCATTGTAAAGAAAAGAGTAGCAAGGCAGCCAATTAAAATGAATATGATATAATTTTAGAAGAGTGAGTTGAACTTAAAGCCGAGGTTCATTGCTAACATCTCATCTTCAAAATCATTTATCATAGATATAAAAGATAAAAGATCTGAATATGAGGCGCACAACACCACATTCATCTTATTCATTTTAAAGGTGTTGTACAACACATCACCGTAACTGTTGGAGCTCCTTGTAATTCCAAATGTATACACATGCACAGAAAATCTACTACAAATATCTTCATTTGTAGCAGTACTTCAGAGTCTACATTTTTCATTTTTCTCGTCCTTAGTCTGTCCATTTGTCATTCCATCTATACATCCATCACTGTCTGTTTTCACCCAGAAACAGAAGAAAAAACTGACAGTATACGTGCAGTACAGTCCTCTTATCAGGGGCTTTTGCAAAGTCTAAACAGGACTCCCACAGCATACAGAAGAACCAAGGATGAGAAGGCAGGGAGATGAAGAGAAGGGGGGGGGGCACTGAGGTAGAGAGAGGTAAGCACAGTGAGCAGAGAGAGACCTAAGAGGAAAAAACACCATCCTACCCCAATAATCCCTTTCTATCCCACTTGAATCCTGACAGCGCTGTCCTGTTTTTATTGCAGTGAATGGGGCGAATATAGACATGGAAATACGCTATGTAGTGTTTAACAGCCCTGCTGCCAGGCTGCTTATGTTTGCACTAATATCATTAAAATAGTCTGCAAGGTAATCTCCAAAAACATGTCTCTGATGGAAAAATACACTTTGTTAATATTAATTCTATTCATTCCAGCCTTTGATTCCTTTTCTACTGTCTAGACTTAAAGTTGTTTTTATCACTATCACAACACAAACTCAAATCAGTTCTCCATGATACTCATTGATATGGAAACATGGGAATTCTAAACTGAATATTATTTTAAACACAATATCACTGAAACTCTGTTTGGCAATATAAATATATTTACAGTTAGTACCTTTACATTCTTTCTTCTGTATTTTGCAAGAAAATATATATTAAAACAACAAGCTGAAAATAAAAACACGCTATGGTTAAAAAGGTTGAGGGTGTGATATTGAGTGGCATATAGTGATGGAGTTGCAGGTTGGAATCAAATGAATACTCAACCTCACCTAACTGTGACCTCAAAAAAGTTCACCTGAGCCAATTTTGCCAGATTTGGACTTTTTAGTCAAGGAGATTTCAAATATGTTAGATGATGGCAATTCATTTTTTCTTCTAAGTCTTACACATTGTACCTTTAAACACAGTGCATAAATGTCAATGCCAACTCCAAATGCTTAAAATGATTCTATCATGTTACAAATTAGCTTCTTTTCTTAAATAGACTGAAGTTTTTAAGTGACTTTGCAAATCTGTAACAGGAGTCATAAGACGTCTTCATTGACTGCAGAGGAATAGTTTTTGTAATGAAGTTTGTCAACGTGTGACCTGTTACATTTATGAAGTCATTATTTCTGAAATAGCCTCCAGCCCTCTCTAATCTTGACAAGTGACATTTTCCATTCAGTTGTTTAAAGCCTTTTCATTCCGTCACCCATGAACATAGACACAAACAGACACACAAATCTGAGCTCATTGAGTGCACAGCCATTTGAGTGCTTGCTCATACTTCTAGCTGATTACTACAGTAAATATATTATCTATTAACAGGCCTCCTGGGGCTGACTGTATTTGGGGAGAGATAAATTCAATTTAAATCAATAGGCAAATTAGGATTTCACTAAATAGTGCTATACTGCTTTTAAATTGCCAAGAGAACTGCAATTAAAGAGTGTAACACAGCTCCAGTTATCGCAGTCTTAATCTTTAGTGTGATTATTCAGCACAAATCCTAAAGCAAATTTTGTCTAATCCAATTCAATAAAGTTGCACTGAAATGTAAGTTCAGGTTGATTTTAACAAGTCAGAAACAAAACCACACAATACTCTGGAGAAAATCTAAAATTATGCACTCAATGATCACATAAAGGGGTATTAGAAACTTTTGTTTTCATAGAAGCCATATCCTATTTGTTTATCACCCAAGATTACACCCGCCTGACAGCCATCCCTCGCACCAGACGCTAACTTCTGAGCGTGTCAGTGGGGATGCATCATTTCATTGGCTGCACTGCAACGAACCAGGGATGAAATGTGTGACAAGTTGTGTTTACTCCACTCACAATCACGGCATGACAGAGTTAGAGACAAAGGGAGGAGGTGTGCACAAGCAACGGAATGAAATGGCATAAATGGCAAACAAGAGAAGAAGAAGGAAGCAAAGAAAGAAAAAGAAGATGCGTCACTTTGTTGGATGGACTGTGATTAGGTGCACGTCTGTGCTGAGGACGTGGCGTGGATGTAAAGAAGAGATAGACAGAAAGATGGAGAGAGAAAGATTGGTAGCCATCATCCTCATGATCAAAGGCCTGTCTACATGTTCTGCCTGCAGCTCCCTTCTTGAGTTTTGGAAGAAGGGAATACGATGGTAGGAGGGAGGGAGTGGAGGGATGGGGTCTGCATCAAGATGCCAAGTGAAGAAACTTTACTTTGGCTTCCTCACTTTGCTCTTTGCTCATATCAGTAGTGATGCCGTCTCCCTCAGTGATAACGGCCGTCCATCAGCACCCCCTGAACATACAAACGAGGCACGAACAAACCCACAGCCTGTACACAAATGCACACAGACACAGCGAGGGCAACAAGTGAATTATGGAGTTAATGAAGCAGAGGTCACCCATACAGCCGGGAGGGGCGGGGAAAGAGATGTGCCCTTGATCAGTTTGACTCCAATGCACCACTGCAGCCAATCAACTCTGCCATCTTCACTTTTCTTTTTCTCTCCTCACATGCAGACACACACACACACACACACACCAAGATAACCCTCATTGTCCTCTTAACCTGAAAAAGGGATTAAAGAGTAAAAAAAAAAAAAAAAAAAATCATAGATATTCTCTGTAATCTCTGCTGCTGAGCTTAGTTGAGTCCAGCGTTGCAGCATTACTTTGAAAAGTTCCATTGACTTTGACACCTCAAAAGTTTTCAGTTCATATACTGTGTGGTTTTACAACAAGAAGAAACCTGCTGCTGAGCGTATGCCTGTAACCGCCTGCTACATTTTTAGCATTCATCTCAGAGGCAAGCGAAATCCAAACATCTGCTCGTGCCAAAACAGCGGACCACAGACAATGGCCAGCAGCGTTAAGGTATTGCAGCTGAGGAGAGAGCGCCAATGAACATGGAATGAGATAGATAGAAGGAGAGGGGAACGACACAGAGCACGCAGATCCAAATTGATTCAGGGCGTAGAGTCGTGACAGCATGAAAATCAATCATGACAGCTCTTCATCAAACAAGAGGAAATGCTTTATTGGTTATTGTATTTACACACCCATGGTTAAAAGAAGCCCAAGTAAAACAGTGTTTGGCAAGAACTGTTGTGACTCAAATGGTTCCTCAATTTAAATGCTAATATAACGCTTTGCTTGGGTGCATGTGGAATTTATTTTTTGACACACAAGTAGTTAGCAGGTGACAAATTAGCCTGCTGCCACTCTGGTAGCTTGACCTGTCTCCCTGTGATGGTGGAATGTAAGTAAGATGCAGACCGAGGGAGGCGGAGGGATCTGACTGACTCTAACCCCAAAAAGAGTGAAAGTCAATGTGATGCCATCAAGTCAAGTTCCCTTTTCTCCTTCCCGTGGCTGCCATATATCTTCTGCCTGACATGACATGAAGGAAATGGAGGATTTGCTGTGTAAACATGACCCCTGACCCCTGTTTATCCAATATTCCATCAGAATGACAGTCAGGCCGCCCCTCCCCTTCAGACCTGCAGCACTAACGGGAGGGGTTTCCATTAGGGCTCTGCAGGCAGAGAGCTGTGGAGGGTCACGCTAGATGGAGAGGGGAGAGATTGAGGTCTCCCATTTCTTACAGTGTGACAAACAGCTAAATAAAATGCTCCTGATGGTTCTGAGAGCCTTCTGCTGGGCCCTAGTCCTCAGAGATGTCCGGATGCTCATACGCTTGCAAATGTATCGTCAAGGGGCTTTTTTAGAGAGAGGACATGAAGTGGAAAAGCTTTGGCTTAGTCATAAAATTTCAGTCACGACCTTGTTTAAAAACCTAGTGCAGTAGAACAGGGCCAGGAAAAGGTGGGTCATCCTGTAGCCCGCTAATATTGTCTGCACCTTATTGTACCCCTGGCAGTTTTAGGCTGATTCAGTTTCCTTAATCAGAAACTACTCTACCCTCAGGGTGTGATATGAACTTTGTGCAAGAGTGTAAGAGAAAAATGGAAGAGAATGAGAGAAGGAGGGAGTGTGTGAGAAGGAGATTAAGTTAACTGGACAAATGGGAGTCATATGTATTGTCGGGTTGTGTGGCCAAACAAAACACGTGTTGGGGAACTTTGTTGAACAACCCTTCCCTGTCCCTTGGCAGGTCTCTAAAGGTTCCCTGGTATTACTTTGGCATCAGTCCGCATACCTCTGATCCTTGTGCCACAGCCAAACACAACAATCTCTAGCCTAAAAACCCTTTATGGCTGAATTTGACTGAACCAGCATGAAATCTCTGTTTCCACTTTATTATATTGTATATGAATAAAACTATATGTATATTAGGCCTCATGTTCCAGTAACGGCAACAGAAGTATCCTATAGAGCAGCGATGCTTTCACTGAAATATACAGATACTAGCACTGTCTACATGAAAAAAAACTGTTTATCTATTGCAGTGTTTCCCAAACTATGGAGCGGACCCCTGGAGGGGCATGAAGGCTTGCCAGGGGGAGGAATGGGATCACTCCTGGGTGGTTTTTTTTTTCTGGTTAGTACATGGAGCATATGTTTCAGTGTTAGAGCACCTGCACTCATTTTAGGGTCATGCAACAAACAAATCAACTGCCATGGTGATATGTCACTAAACTAGACAAAGAGTTTAGGTTACCATGGTGATCTGTCACTAAATTAGACAAGAACTTTAGGTTTGGAGAATAGACAAGGATTTTACTGGAAAAGAAAAATGTGCAATATTTCTGTTTTTGCACAGTTTTCACTTTAATGTTCTAAGATGTGTAATGTAAACAGGCTCACTGCAGCCACTGATATTGTTGAAATGTTCATATTTGTTACCAAAATATATTTGCTATAAAAACTTGTATGAAAAACTTGTATTTGTATGAAAACTATTGTTTAAGGGATTAGTCATGGTAAGTTTCATTGCAATGTTGAACTAAAAATCTGTTATTTTTAATTTGCAAACGTTATTCAAGGAAAAGCAAAAGGTTTTGCTCGAATATTTATGCATTTAATTGCACCGCTATTACAATGTTGTGTAGTTGTTGAAAGGAGCCTGCTGATTTTTTGTTGCCCAAAGGGGGCTATGGCAGAAAACGATTGAAAACCATTGAGCTATAGTATTACCAGAGGTGGCAAAATTACTCCCATTCTGCAGAAGTACAGCTACTTGTGAGAAAAAAATACTCTTGTAAAAGTAGAAGTACCGATTAAATTCCTTTACTTAAGTAAAAGTAAAAAAAAAAAGGGAAACTTTTCAATTGTTTTTTGGATTTGTTTTTTCATGACGTTTCCGTACTGTAAAATCAGTACTATCTTGTAATGGAAACATCAGTCCATGAGTTTTATTTATTGCAGGTTATTTTAGAATGTAGTATCTGCCATAAATGAGGGACCACTGTACTTAGCTTTGTATGTGTGGTTGGAAAATTTTGTAAAAAGTGAACCTGTGCAGAGCTCTAGTACTCACTCCTTCTCTTCTCCACTAATTTTCCCCCTGAAAAGGCATATTTTAGTTTGAGAAAAGGTAATGAGCCTATTCTGAAAGTGTAAGGCATATAACATATAAATATTTATGGAAAAATATAGGCAGTAAAAGTAAAAAGTTGGCAGAAAAATTTATTCTCAAATAAACTACAGATACCTAAAAAAAATCGACTTAATAAGTACAGTAACAAAGAACGTATACTTAGTTAGTTCCCACCTCTGAGTATTACATATCAGAAATCTCAAAATGTGAAGAGCCAGTAGCATCTTTCTTGTGAATAGCTCCCACTTGCCTCTTTCTTGCTTTTAGCATCAAAACAGCTCATGTGTATGTAGAGCAGTTGGACTTAAAGAGCAGCGTAAATGCAATGGACTGCTGGGAGGCAGAGCAGAAGGCAGCCACTGAGCAAAGGAGCAGATTTGGACCCGAGGTGGTGTTTGATACTATAGGTCGACTGTTAAGGATTGTAGGAAAGGCCGTGTTTAGCATCACAGTGGGTGGTTGGGCTCTTTGGTCACATCAAGAGAAGCTGCATTCACTCAATCTGGTTTTTCACTGAACCTTGATTTTATGCCAATTTAATTACTGTAACTCAATCAGAGAGACTCTACATGCTGCAGATGTGTACCTAAAACTCAATTATGGTTCTGAGTTAACCAATACACATGCAGTGCAATAGTCATATACTGTTAGTGGGTGTTAATTATAAACCCGAGTCCAGTAAGTGACCGGGTGGCTAATGGACCTGGTGTGTATAGAAGCATGACTCGTGGAGCCCATGAATTAGCTGGAATAGAAGAGGAGATTTGGATGATATAAACACCCTAAATCCAAGTCATTTTCAAGCTGAAGGAGTGTTTATGTTTTTGTCTCACCTCAATAGTGTTTAATAAAGGAAAAGGGACATATTTAAAAGCACTCGCACCCTGTCAAACTCCCTGTCGCCGGAGTGTTTTCATTCCCACTGTAAATTGTGCTGAGACTCAAGTGCTAGTGTGTGTGTGTGTGTGTGTGTGTGTGTGTGTGAGATACGTGCTCAGCGAGTAAAAAGAAGTCCTGTAGTGAAGTACTCTCTACCAGACACTCATCTCCCAGTGAGAGGGTGAGATGCCGTCCACAGATGCTTTGATGTGTTTACATGTAGGAATAGAGTTAAATGAGATCGAAGACTTCATTGTTTTGTGATAATTCACCGAGGGCTCTGTGTGGTAAACAGATATATGCTTTTTTGGGTGTGTGTGTGTCTTTAAGACATGGCACCTTTTCAATAGGTTTTTAAAAGCTGGTCTCTAAAGCGAGTCGGCTCACAGTGACAGAGGAGAACAGAAAAGACTCAGATCTGTTGGACAGAGTGGAGTGTATCTCATTATCAGTCCACACTGTGTACAGTAGACGTCTTTATGGAGGTGGGGCCAAACCGTGAGTTGTCTCCACACCATTTGGCAGGCCAAAACAGTATGTCTCTACCAGAATGGAAATCAAGTCATTCAAGAGCCCAGACACTTAGGACCTGCTTTGTGCTGTGGTTAATGCTGCTTTAATGTACAACTGCAAGAGAGAAAAGCCAAGGACACAGAAGAAGAAAATGTTTGCGTGAGGAGAAAGCTGGTGAAACTTCTCTGTGGGAGGTGGTGGATGTGTTTTTGTGCATTTAAACGGTGTGTGTTGTAATGTAATCTTTTTTTTTTTCTTCTTCTTCCAATTTCACCCTTGCCATGAAAGCAAGAATATTGTTGGTTTTTCCCTTTTTATTTGTTCTTACAGTCAATGTCAACTGAAGCCCAGGATAATCTGTTTTACTGCCCAGCTGCATCACTGACATTTAGAATAAAAAAAAAAAGTGATAGGACGAGGGCTGGGTGATATGGGAAAAGTTATATCATGATATTTTGTTTGAGATGATATTGATATGCAAACCATGGATAACATGTACCATTGCATCCCTTCTCCATATTGTTTTAAAGACCCTGCACTGAAATGAGTGCACTGTTGCAAAAAGTTATTTTGCAATATACAATATATTGTCATGGTTTTATTGCCCAGCCCTACGTGGGGAAAAAATAGATCAAGTCAAAAGTTAAGAAATGTGAAAGAAATCAGAAGAAATCAAGAGATGGTTGTAATAACAGTCATACCTCTTACAGTTACAGCCATCAAATCATCTCCCCATCAGTGTTCTGCTGTATTTGATGTGAAAGTAATGGCTCACAATCTCACTGTGCTGCTTGATTTACACTTAACCCTGTACTTTATATTTAGAAATATCAAAGAAGCAGTGTTTGCTCTTTTCACCGCACTAATATACTCATGGATGGATGGATGGATGACAGGTGGCACGCCCATGCCTTCACACATGTCATATCATTACTTAATTCCCTTGATAACAATTACCTATCGGGGGAAACAAAAGCTGGTGCTAGGCAACTATTACTGACATGGCAGCTCAATGAACAACAAAGGCCGATTTTCTATAAGGCCAATTTGCAGAGCAGCCACACCAAGGCCTGGTCTAATGAAGGGAAATGTTTAGACCGGCTGACACAGACCACAGTCATGCAGCAGGAGTTGACCATCTCAGCACGAAACTGAGGCACAAGGAAGAAAAATGAGGAATAAGAGAGTAATTTGCGTCAGTATGGCAGAATGGTGGAATAAAAGGGTGGAAAGATACATTTTTGGACAAAGTTGGGGGTTTGAGGATTTGAAATATACTGTTTAATGAAAGCCCTTTAGAAAGAAAAATACTTGCCAGAGATACTCAAATGATAGGAAAAACTTGGAATGAGATGTTTCTGCAACCACTGAAACATGATGCAATCTCATGTTAACATACATTTCATATTAACATTTATAAACATGTTAAGGCTTTAATGCCTTTTTTCCCCAGGCACAAAAGATGCAAAAGATCCATGTTTGTTTTGTTTTTTTGTTTTTATCACATCTTTGCAGACTTTTTGCTTATTAAATAAAGCTCTGTAATCTCACCTTGAATCTCTCCCAGTGCTATAAATGCCTAAACCTAACTGTAACACATGTTAAATTACATATGATCAAAATCTGTGAGACATTTGAAAAACACAACACTAAAATATCTTAAAATCTTATTTATGGTTCTCTACGTTAGACCATTCCTTGTAGGCTATTCTTGGACTGCGCAAATGTACAATGGCAAAACATATGTAAGTCTGACTGATGAGTTGACGAGTGTTGCAATGAAGACATGACCAAGACCCTGTCCACACAGATACACATATAATGCAAAACAACTGCAAACCAGTAAAGATGATCAGACAAGCCATTTTTTGTGGTGGGCTTTAAACCCTGGACACCATAGACTTCAGAGAATGATAATGGAGACTCATAAACTTCACAAGCCAAGTTACAAATTTCTGGTAAGTTAATGTAAAAGTGTTGTTTTTTTATTTATTTTTTTTTTCAACACAGTACCAGTACAGCTGCCAGTGATTTACTGCTGGTAAAAGCTGTACTATACACATCCATGCTATACAGTTGTGCGTAAAAAAAATTATTATACCACCAAAAGTCATCAAAAACAATGGTTGTGCAATCAGGTACCAAAATGTATGTACAATGTTCCTAAAACAGACATAAAAGAAAACTAGGAATGCCTAAAAGCACTGTTTTTGTCAGTACAATACCATAGATACTGAAATAAGTGATTTCAGTTGTCAACAAAACCAAGGAAAATTGATAGATATCAGCTTTTAAATTAAACTCTTATGAGCTAATTTTATAGTTATCATTATATTTGTCCAATCCAATGTTCCTTTAGTTATACCAGCCATTAAAATGAATAAGAAATTGAAGAAGAAAACAAGGGGTGGTCTAATATATTTTTCCTGCAACTGTATATTCAATACCCCATGTATTAATGTTTAAGGTGCATATTTATTACACAAAGCCATTATTGATTCAACATGTACGATTTTGGATGCAATATTATAGTTTGGAGACTTAAAAACTATGCTGTATATGTGTGAACAAGGGGCTCAAGCAAAGAGAAAAACACTTGTTTTGCTAAATATCTGTATTAATGTGGACAGGATACAAATTAAAGCCACCAGTCTGAGACTAGACCCAAAACACAATAAGTCGAGTGTGAATAATAGAATATGATTAAAATTACATGATATGGACAAGCTAGTTAATTTTGTGTGAGAATGTGATGAGAACAAAGGTAGATGTGTGTATCATCAGTGTTAGTTGATAGGTCCTAACACTGATGGGCATGGTGAATATAACTTTGCTATGCATGGGTAGGTAGGTAGTTAAGTAGGTAGGCAGACAGACAAACTTTATTGATCCTTTGCCGGAAATGAGTAACAACAAAGAAAAAAAAATGCATTGACTCGTGCCGGCAGAAAGCCAACATTAGAGGCATAAGGTAAAAGTAATAAAGTTATATCCTAATTGTTTTTCATGGATATACAGTCTTGGACATTTTTTTGGTCAGACAACCTTAAAGGTTTGCACAATGTCAAAAATAATCTTGAAATATCTGCGTAAAATTACTTTTTGTGTTTCAAAAGATATGGCTGCATCAGACAAAGATATCCAATGACACATTATTTTGTGTTAACTTTAGAGTTTATGTAATATCACTAATTTGCAAAAATTATGAAATGGTTAATTATCCCACATTTGATGTATTTGAATGACAAATATAGAGAAAAATGTGAATACCTGTCAGATACAGCCAACTTGGTGCATTTAATATCAGTATTTACTCTGATTTTTTTTTTTTTTTTTTCAGGCAATAGACAAGCAGTTTGGTCATGTCATTGCAGTTGGATGTAGCAGACACACTGAGCAGTGGTCTTGAAATAAAGTCAGGAGAGCTATTTGATCAAGGCAAGAGCAAATAGAAACACAGTCAAGTCCAAGGCAGGACCAAGACCTTCAAACAGTGGCATCCATACCGATGCCATAAAACAGTGATTAAAGCATAGGGGAGCTTGCAGACAGAAGCTGGAACATCACAGTAAGGACACAAGCTGAACCATCTGAATGAGCCATTGTGACAGCAATGGATGCAGTGTCATAATGAGAGAGGACGGGGCAAATAGGAGGGCAAAGCTAAAATGTCAGGTCACAGGGTGCAGGTGATAGATACAGGGCTGAGGGAGAGAAATTGAACCAGAGAAACAAAAGGATGGCAGATCATGGACTGGCAACATATTCTTCAGGGTGTATGCTTGAGTCAGCAATGACAAAGCAGTCACATCACACACAGTGGCCACAGTATAATCTGTCTCCTGAAGCTGCAGGACACTGTTGAGAAAATATTCAGCAAAATACTGCTCGGAAAGGGAGAAGCAAACAGACGCAGAGTGAGACCGATAAATCACAGCAGGTCGACAGCTCTGTTATATCATGCTTGTAATTTGCAGGTATTTTGGTGGGGAGCTTTAGAGACGCATGAATTAAGGGAAAAAAAAAAACAACTTGAAAAATGAACGTTGGGATTTAGATAGAGTAATGTTTAAAAGATTGAAGCAAAGTGTTGTCTTTAAAACAATTATACACCGTCATCTTCCTTCCCAAGCGGAAATGAGGCATCTATGCTGATGGTGAGAACAAATGAGTTGGTGAAGAAGCGGTCGGGGTTCGTTTGGGGACGATGAGGATGTTAATCATTTCCACCACTGGTTTACAAGAACCCAGCACGGTTTGTCTGCCAATGCTCCCACACCGTTTATTTACCCATACTCATCAACATTCTCCTTCAGCGGCATAAATACACGAAGACAAACCCACACATGAAAACCACATGCTCCACAACGTGCGCACACAAACACACACAGGTATATTCTCAGTAGAATTACATTGTGTAGGTTCAAATGCAACAGACTGAAGCTGTGGGGAGTCTTCTATAAAAGACTCAGCATGGGAGAAAATGCCCATAAATGACAGGAAAAACACATGCTGAATGTGTATCAAAGTGCACTTTTTTTCTTTTTTTCTTTTATCTTTCCTCAGCAAAAAACAAAAATGATATTGAAATTGTAACCTCCTCCTGTTTCTCCCTGAGTTGATAAGATTCCCAGATTTTGTCTAAAGGCTGTTTGCTATTGTTGGAGAAAAACAGCCTGGAACTACCTGTGACAACTTTCCACAAGCCACTTTCTCTGAAGAGGAGGGGGCAACAGAAGAAATTCACCTCATTCCCGTTTATCGACCTAAGTAATCAGTTTTAGTCTTTTTGGTTAATTAACTAAGTGGTGTCTCTAGGCTTTGTCTGTGCGCCACTAGGTGCCAAGCTCCATCAAGCCACCCAAGTGTCTGAAGCACTTTAACTTCAGGGAGACAGCCTCTGGTCATAGGATGATAATTGCAAAAGCAACAGGGAGGAGACTGCATGCACACGCCGAAACAATTATACCCATACAGAGGGGGGGCATTAGTTTCCCCTTCGCTCTTGTTTTCTGCATCTTCACACCCACTCGTTTTGCTGTGTTTCCAGTACTTCAGCGATTTATTCTAATAGAATGGGGATTGTAAAGCCAGCATTTTTTTTACATTTTTGACCCTTTCTCCTTCTCTGACTTTATCTCCCTCTTGTCTTCTGCTATAATATTGTAGCATCCCCATTCTGCAACTCCAAAAGCCCTACTACATCTCTGGCTGGCTTGGCCATGGAGAGCAGCAACAACTACCCTCCAAATTCCTGCAATCTTTCTCATTTACTCTAGCTTATTCTCCTTCTGCAGCTCTCTCGCTGTTCTCTCCACTGATCCAAGTTCTTCAATTTGCCCTGCTGGGCCTTGGCAAGAGGCAACCACAGTCTTCCTCCAACTACATTTTGACTGGCCCACTTCAGACTCTCACTCTGGGGTCATTTATTTCTTTCCTTTCTTGGCATATACCAAGATGCATTCTTCCAAAGGCACTTACGCAGCAATGGAAATAATTCTGGAAGTGACCCAACCTCTTCTCCTTTTTTTATGCCCTAGATGACATCCACAGAGAGAACACAGTGGAGAGGAAAGGAAAAACTTCCTGTAGTACGGGCTTTGGACAAACTCCAGGGCAGCAGTAGTGGGGTGAAAACTGTACAAAAACATATTTACACATTCAAAAGTGCACACATTTGCCAGCTACAAATACAGACAAACACTGTTTGTTTCCCGCTTAAAGCGCCACTCTACTGAGGTCCTTGCCGAGAGGCACATGTCCTCTCTGGACGAGTTGATTTTCTTCCAGCTGAACTCACACACTGTAGTAAGTGAAGACCACTGCCCCTCATTCACTGCCACTGACCTGAGACTTAAACTGAGACACTGATGCCTGCACCTGCTCCACTGACTCCATTGACACAATCTAGATAATTGTTTCTGATTTCCAGTGGCTGCAGTTCGGTCAATGGCACTGAATATCTAAGGACAGCGTAGGGGCAGTGTAGATTCTGGAAATGCTTTCATCAAATACACAGTGTCGTCAGGGCCACATCAATATTTTCAATAGAGGCTGAAAAAACACAAATAGCAACGATATGCATTACACCGATTAACCTCCATGTTTTGTGAAAAAGTACAATTTTCTTAGAATTAAATATAACAACATGGTATTATTACAAAGTACTCATACAGCTCACCTGCTGTGAATGCACTCAGTAGAAGCTGAATGATTTAATTGCAAGGGATTCAGCTAGAAACATAATCAACACAATCACAAGTACTTTTGTATCCATCTTAAATTGAGAGCTGATGGTTCTGGAAATATGTGACAAATCAGTCAAATGAATAAGATCTAAAAACCAATCTGTTTCCGGTGGTCTATTTTTATTTATCTACAGTGCTATTTTTTTTTTATTATTCCAGAGAAGTAGTGCAAATATATGAAAAGTTACACATTTTAAAACCTGCAGCCATAGTATATTTGATGAGGAAAACAGTTTTTGTGTGAATTTGGTCTTGTTTGTTACATTTCAGTTTAGCATTGAAAGATATTCAATTATTTGTAGCATCTGTTTTAATGCTGAGGAAATGCAAAGTAAAGACTGAAGGCATAACAAAGCCTTGACACTTTCACAGTAATCGAAATATGTAAATAAAACAAAAAACACATTGGCTTTGCTTTACACTTAATATAAAATCCAGATCATCAGTAGTGACTAACTTCCATCTGCTATTATCCAGGTATCTGTCGACAGCCACTGCAACACAAAATAACATCCAACACGTCAGGCTTTGCTTCAGACATGTTATACTGAAATGAATCTGTGAAAGTGATTCAGCTACAGTTTTTCCATGCAGTCGCATCAGCTCCTTCCCATTTTAGATGTGATATTTTGTGTTTTCACAGCATTCGATCTGAACGCTGACACTCAGTGAGTTGTGTTTCTGTCAATCAGTGGATATAACCGCGATGACTGCGGTATGTCACGCAAACCCACTCCTTCAAGAGACAAGAAGACACCGTTTCCACTATAGAGGAGAACAGAGGACATTTCACTCACAGACCTCTGCCACGACGCTCACCAGAAATAGCTAAAAAAAAAAATATATCCAGACAACTTCAGCTCATTTCTCTGCAGAAACCCCTGAAGGTTCTGTTCTTTTTTTATTCTGCCTTTCTTTGCTGATTTATAAGATTAGTGATGTTCTGTATGATGCTCCTTTTTTGACTCTCTGTCTTGCAAAAATTCTAATCTTGTTATCACGTACTTGATGCAGACAGATAGACTGAACTTCTGATTTTAATTAAAGATTCTACTTCAGATTTTCACGCCTACATTGGAACAAGTAATTTGGGGAAAAAAAGGATTTTGTCTTTAAACGTAAGCTTTGTTGGATTTGTGACATGATGTTAACTATACTTATCACATTTTCAGGAAATAATATACAGCTATTAGCAAACCCACCCTCACTAAAAGCATATTTGCATTGCAGGTGGGTTCTATAGATCTTTCCCCGATGAGATTTTTCAGTGTTCTCTTGTATGCAAGTCCATAGACGAAGCCAAACAATGGTCAAGCCTGGTCTGATAATATCTAGGCTCTTTCACAAAAGGTATTATACATCCATAGCAGAGACTCTTTTATTGCCCTGTTAAGGACCCAGTTGGCATTACACACACCGACACACACCATTACATTAGAGGAGAATCCTGGGCCATTTACTCCACAGTATATGAATAATGCTTTCAAAGAACCTATTAAGTTCATGATTAAAATATCACTTTTATTATTGCTAATCTTATGGTTTAACTCCAGTCTGTAATAAAGTCTGACTTGACTTTAACTGAATTAAACAGGTGGCATCTATACTGGTTTACATTACAGCTGCTTTACACATTAGCGATAATAGTGCTAAAAAAAAGTCACATTAGTCTATAAAAAGAGCAAATTGATTAAAAATCCACCAGAACACAGCAACAATCGGGCCTGCAGCAGTTTTAATTTGCTATTCTGAGGGAGGCTAAGGGAAGCACACTTTTCTGGAAATAACAGGCTATTTATGTTGCGTTCCAGTTGTAATGAAACACATAGAGGCTGAAGCCGGGACAGTGTGAGAGCTCTGGGGGTTTGTGTTTTCCTTCCCTCTGAAGTCTGTCTGCATCTTAAACAGCCTCTGCACAGCATCTAATTATTATAAAATGTCTTATACGTTAAGCATTATTACTTCTTTTTTTTTTATCCAATCTGAGGTGCTACTTGGTACACTGAGAACACCAACACACTATGTACAGTATATTTCCTCATTCTGTTTCTGTTGTTAGACTTTCCAATGGGCTACCATCATGCACTGTGCATTTGGGATATCTCTTAAACAATAAACACAAACAAAAAGCTTTACAATAAAATGTGTGTCTACAGGAACACTGCTGTTTTCTCTCGTAAAGGCTTAAATTGGATCTACTCACCATCTGATTAACAAAATGCATTTCTGCCTAAACCTTTCAAAACATTTTAATATAGTTCTTTCAAAGTGTCTCAGCAGAGTACTCGATCCTAGATAAAGTTATTCTTAATAACTCAACTACAAGTGACGAAAATTACAATATCAAATAGATAATAAATAAATAAGAAACAAATAAATAATATCAAATAATAAAATCAAGTATATTCTGTTCAAAATATCCAACCTTTCCGAAACAAAAATCAGTTCAGTTTCAGTCTGTCATAACCTTAAAAACAACATTGCAAGGTGCAGAAATACACTGACTGATGATGTATGAAGTGTGCTCACTCACACACTAAGTCTGCATCTAAATAAGATGGAAATCCATTTCTGACAGAGAATGAGATGTCAAAGGTCTGTGCGCAGCCGTCAGAATGATCTAAAACACAAATGACTCAACATGAGTGGGCATTCTGATTTTTCACACTGTTGTGCCAGTAAACACTTTGGTTGGTTAGCTCACGACTATGACCCACTCTCTCCAAGTGTATAATCAGTCACATTAATGAGAATGGTAATGTGATGCAGAAGAATTAGTCCAGGTCCTGAGGGTTGAGTCTCAAGAGAATTTGCAGAGAAACTCGCTGCCTTGGCTGAAGTCTAACTGGGCCTTTAAAACAAGCAGTAACAAACCTACTGATGTGTTTGGCAACAATAACCAAATGCCCTGATGTTTACACAGACTAAATAAGTATAGTTTGCCTCTGTGAAAGTATTAACAAGATCAATATTGCTCTATTGTGCATCATATTGATGCCAACTGTCTTTGTGGTTGGGTAACAGCTCTGTTCCCACCTGCAGCCACACATTGTGTTTCTATGGAACAGGGATGTTTATGAACAAAAACCCAGGCTGTTTCTATAACTAGTCTCCCCTGTGTGTCCTTGTCCCCTGGTAGCTACATGATGGAGAACTAGTTCACCAAAATACAGCAATAGTGCAGGGAGAACACTACGTCCATGTTCACAGGTTCTCCACAGCCTTAAGCATAACTAAATATCAACTGCTCAGTGAGTCTTAGCTGGGCTGCTTTTTTTAAACAAATGGCTGCATATGCAAGTGCTCACACTAAAGTGTCTTTCTTTATACGGTTTGATTTATACTTCATTCTCTCCTCTTTCTCTCACTGTTTTCTCGAGGCTCTTCATTAGTTTGTGTATGGTTACTAATGAGAGATATCTGAAACTTGCCAGAGGCTCAGATTTACCCCTCTACCCTTCCCAGGGTGGCCCATGGTGGGTATAACCTCTTAGCTTCTGTTTTTGGGCTTGGCCTACCGCCTGGTGTAGCCGTTGGTGCTAAGGTGCATTAATGAGCATCTGAGCCCCGCTCCCTCACAGAGCATGATGTGTGTGCATTACATGTTTGGGTGTAATGGCTGACAAGCCCTCCGGCGGCCACTCTCCATTCCCCTCCTTATTTTCTATATCCACTATCCAGGAATTTATTCATTTCAATGAGGTGAGTATCCCAGCAAGGGTCCTTGATTACTGGCAGAGAGGCCTCCTCCACAAAAACAGACAGGCTCATGCACACGCACACACATGCACACATTCCACCCATTTCCCTATCTGTTCTGTTTCACACTTTTACATTGGTAATCCTCGCTCATTTGTAATTTCGCTTCAGCATGTTAGCCTCAAGAGAGAGAAACTAATTTCAGGAGTAAAAAAGGGATTATCAGATGCAAACGAAATCTCCCTACCTCCAGACAAAGACGTTGATGTAGACATTTCATGGGAACAAAAAGAGGGTCTCAAAGCCTGCTTCAGCCTGGATGGCAACTCTCAAGGAAGAGGCAAGTCATCTGCCATGCTGCCAATTACACCTTATCAGTGCAGTTGAACGAACATGACAATAGCAAGGAAATGCTGAGCAACATAATCAGCTCCTTCATTTTTCTGAATTTTGTGAGTTCTACCAGACAAATACATAAATAAGAATGTAGGGAGAGGGTCGAGCCAGGCAGCCATTAGGTGTGTAAATAAGTGTGCATGTCAAATAGTTGTGAAGCGTGTTACCTGTTCTAAACAAGGAGTGTTATTATTTTAATGAAGGCTCTTTGCAGCTCGAGGGATGTGTGAGGTCTTTTCTTCTGTGGACTGACTCAGACCTGTCAGACAAATAATTCCCCATCACATTTTCACTGGCCTCATTGTATTAATGTCAGACCAAGCAGGGCCTCTGTCATATTAACCTACCCACCTACTATTACACACAGAGTTACACACACAGATGTCGTCACACAAAACTGTCTTAACTATTGATCAACCTGAAAAAAAGGGATGAAAATAGAGTCAAGTGCCTATGTGTAGAGGCAGCTGATTAAAGCCTATACGACAGTAAATGAACCATCTGATTAGGATTTGAAAAGCAGAAAAGGAAATGAGCATCATCCATCCAATTAGCAGAGGAGAGAGCAATAAATACTGAGCTCCCAGCAATTGTTACCTCTATTATGAAAATAGCTTTAGAGCATTGTGAATTTACTGAAAAACATTCCCCACTTCCACGATATTTGATCATAGTGTATAGTTTTAGATTCACATTTCAGTGTTTGTTGATCGTACAGAGATAGTTTGACCTTTAATGCCAAGTCATGCCTGGTCAAACACAGCAAGAAAGGCAGACAAACAAACAGACAGACAGCATAATTGACCCAGATGTCTTTACAGCCTTATCTTATGAAAGGGGACAGAAATCTGAACGAAGGAGCAAACAGCATCGCCCCTGAGCTTTCCCTCCATTAAAGTGTGAGCTTGAAGCTGTCCCCCTATTACAGCCTAAGCTCTACCGAGCTTCAAAGCTACTTTGTTGTGTGGCCTTAATGGTGCTGATGACAGCACAGAGGATCTCTATGCCAGGTGAGCTGGCCCGAGCCAAAAAAACAGAGAACAAGGGAACGGTGAAAAAAGTGTATAAATACCACCCACCAGAGAGGAGAGATGCTGTCCCGCAGGCAAATGATATAAAACTAAAAACCTCACTCAGGAATAACTGCCATCTTTAACATTTGGCAGGAGCAGTGCTCACCAGTGTTTCGGTAACTAAGCACTTAGCTCACCCACCCCCCCAGGGCAGCACAATTAAAGACGTGCTTAGTGAGAGTCATCAATAACATAAAAATTGAGGAAGGGGAAAAAATGTTTCAATATAAGTCAGAGGCATGCTGAGAAGGCAAGAGCCAGATTTGAATGTGTATTCATTAGCTGGATGTTTCTATGATTTGGGTGTTTTTGGCTGAAGTCTCTGTTTACTTACTACTATTCTTCTCCAATGTGCATGCAAATACAAAAAAACACATTGTATGTCGTCCCCTTGTTACTACACCCTAAATGTTTCATGGTACATGACACATATCAACCCTACAAGAGCTGGCACTCAGGCATTTTCTGTCTTGTTTATTGCTTCAGTTTCAACTCTGGGATCGAATTTCCCTGCGCTGCGGCGGAGGACACGGGGAGTGCATGGCTGGGTTTGAAATGAAACAGACAGAACAAGCAAGGCTATTTATAAAAGCCAGGCAGATAATTGTTGAAAAGGTTAAAGCAGCCACAGTGTGTAACAAGTGAGGTGTGTGTTGATGCACCCAACAGGATACCGCATAGTGATGAAGCCAGCAGGTAAGCACAGGGTCAAAAAGAACAGTTTCCACATGAGTTGCTAAACATTATCAGTAAAAGGGTTACTGATGAGGAGTTCAAAAGACAATGAACCCACAAACATGTAGACAGTTACTCCACACTAACTCTAAGCCTACAAAGTGACACAAATGTTCAGACAGTTCTCCAAGGGAAAACGATACACAACTGGAAGAAAGACGTAATAACAGCTACAAAGCAATGTTAACCACAGTAACATTTACTGTGCAGGAGACAAACCCATGCAGCAACATCCCATAATTGTGATAAAACAACCAACCACTCACATTTCAAGGAGGAGGATTAGAAAAACCTTTGAAGTGCTGTCACATCAAACATACAAAAGCATAAACTGGAAGGGGAAACTTCTAAAATAGTTTTTGTGTTTACTTAAACTGCATATACACAAAAATCCCACACTGGCAAAGACAAGAAAATATGCACCAAAAAAAATACAAATCTAGTGCATAACAGCAAACCATGTTTGGTAAGACTTTATCATGTGAATACAGTTCTGAATAAATGTTTTAAAAAGTTGGCTTTAAACCCTCATATACATATAAATACATAATCACACAGTTGTCATACATTAATGTGGGTTTACTAGATTTGGGTCATTTCAGGTCTTGAAGGCTGCTTTGGTTCAGCAACTAAAACCATTTACTGACGACTTACAACCATTTATCACCAATCATGGGAACCCCTTTTGAAAACCATAACATTAAATTTAGTGGTGCCTTAAATCGAAAAGTAAAAAATCCCTCTCTGTATGAATTTGATAAAAGCCAAACTATCCTTTTTAAGTTTGATGATAAGTTGATGGTAGTTGAATTATAGTAACTTATTGATAGTTATCAGTTGGATCTGGTTGGTACAGTACAGATAGTTTTAAATGGCTAGACTAGCTTGTCATGTGTTTGTACTGTAAGCCATGTGCTCACTTGGTACATGAGGTTTAGCCAAATACCTTGTGTGACATCCCACCGGTGCAACAACAACAATGGAGGATGTCCAGTGTCATGGAGTGATGTCTACCTGTCAGCCAATCAGCGGACTGTATTGGATAACACTAATCTGGCTCTGCCCCAAATTGGTACAGTCCAAGATAATTGTTCGCCCCCCCCCCCCCTTCAGACCCTCTTGGGGATTAAGTGGTCCCAGAAAATGAATGAATGAGTGCTACTCTTTTTTGTGACACATTATAACAGCTTATTAATGATTTATGAAGTGTTTACTTAATTCTGAATAATTTATAAATCCTATTAAATCTAATTGGTAAAGTGATGATAGTTTTTAATAATGTCAGTTTAACGGGCATAATAGCTTAATAATAATTTCCCCCTGGTAAATAAAAGTCTTAATTATTTGTGTCCTCATTTCCCCACCCTCTTCCTCACTGAACCACTCAAACTCACTTAATTTCCCTGAGTTTCCTTGTCCACGTCCCTTCTGCCTGTTTAGTTCAGTGAGCAGAGAACCCAGCAAGCTGGTCTCAGAAACCTAAAGGACTATGTATCATGTGATGACAGTGGCAGATAGATGCCTGACACACTGCCAAACCCTGGGATGTGCTACACGAGTCAGGAACAAACACTCCTCCGTTGTACAGATATGCCTTTGCACATGTATCCATCCTCACTGTGTGGGAGGTGTGTGTCTGCGTATGTGCATGTGTGTCACGCTGCACTGAACAAGGAAAGCCTCAGTGGCGCCATGGGACAACGTGGTGGCCCAGCTCAGGCTCCAGAGCTTGACGATGAGGTATGAGGATGGTGAATGACATGGTCTAATTCGCAAATCAAGCTGTTAAAAGTGAGGAATTCTGAATATAATTGTATACTAAAGCAACCTTTTTTCTCCTCCTTCCCACAGATAACAACATGTGAGTGAACAAACGAATGAAAGGAAAGGGTGAAGCCTGGTCTGAGCTCTGAATGTCACAGTCAGTCATTGCAGCCTCCCTCTAAGTGATGCAGACAGAGAGCCATTCTGATTGCCCCACCAGTCAAGCCAAGGGGTGAAAAACATTTACATGCAAATACGAATGACCCACTAGCTACTGTGAGCACGCTAGCTATGGTATTCTGAATGCACAGCCACCACAGAAACCTAAGCACAGAGGACTTGCCAATCAACAGCCCTATTGTAACAGCACACAGGATTTAGAAGTAGCGGTTATGTGTGTAGGATATCAATTATTTTTTTGCTTTTGTGGCTTATTGATTTGTGACTGCTATTGTTACCACTCACCGTATCAATTGAAATTAATGATAATGAATTCAGAACGGGACATAGTGTACTGCATTAGCAGATTTGCTGTGAAGAAGCTTAAATCCTTTCCATCATTTCTGCATAACTCCTCAGTATACTGACTGTCAACCATCCTCACAGAATCCACTCATCTCTGGCAGAGTGCTAATGCCTTGTAATCAACCATACACTTTCAATTTAGAGGAATTATAATCTATAACCAATCACAACAAACAAGTCTTTCTGTTATACTGAAGAGGTCAGTATCAAGGGACAGATTGCGGGTGGATCGGTTCAGACTCAGGGGTCCTGGACCCTGAGGAGACCCTGGCTGTCTTACTGGCTGTCACCCACAGCCGGGAAACTTGGATTGGGAACTGGCCTGCTGTCACCGGACCTGTTGCCTCCAGATGGGCCCTGGGTCTGATTCTCTGATTCCCACTCTCAGAGAGCACACACTGTCCTTGTCATCATCTTCCTCCTCCTCCTCCTCTTCATTCACTCATTTCATCTCCTCATTTTCTTATCTACATCAAAGCTGACCTTCCCTTCATCTATGTGTCACTTATTAACAACAACCAAATCACCATTCTTTTATACTTTAACCTTGACATTCAGCTTTTAACTCCATGCATTGCTTTCATTTTCACTCTCACTTATTGGCTCCTGTTTCTTGGCTAAAATCCCCTCTGTGTGAGGGGTGTAATTGTGTATATGTGTGTGTACACACATGCTTGGGAGATGAGCAGACGCACAACACAGCAAGACCTCTTTGATTCTGCACTGCAGAGACCTACACCAAGGCTGTACATTAATTGGTGCTTCTGAGCCGTTAATTTAGGCTAGTGTGTTCAAGGACCCACTTTCCAACAGTAACAGAAGCTGAACAAGTATCCGCACAAGACTCACATTTTTCTACCTCTCCTCTCAGTCTGTAGCCTTCTTTCAGCTGTGACTCTTTTCCTCAAGCCCAATTACCTTATAGTTCAGATTTACCCTGAAACCATCAACATGTCTCCTACCTCATGTGATCTAGCGCCCACTCCTCTTCACCATCACCAAGTGAAGAGACACAACAGGTCACAGTCTCTGCTCCAGCTCTTTACTTCGCCAACTATCATGCACCCACTGCCAACAAGCCAGAGTTTTCTTTTTTGTTTTTTTCAGCATGACTGGCTCCCTCAGGTCACTGAACACATTAAGCTGTTAATTACCTCAAAGCACAATACAAGTGGTAGTTTGGCAGGAAAATAGGCAGACATTTACATTTTTTGAGGAGTACAGTCCCAAACTTACCCCACAACACGATGAGACAAGTAGAAGCCACAACAAAAAAAGAAAACACTGAAACCACGAACAGCAAACTTTTCTATCAACAGCAAGAACATACAACATTCACATTTTATTTTTGCTGCCTCTCTGCAACCATAAAACTACAGGATTGAGCCATTTATGCTGCAAGTTCCCCTAAGAAATGAATCAGCTATAAAACAGCAGCAGAATAACACTCGCCTAGCCCAGAGGGCACCGTTTCTTTGGATTCACGCTGTGCTGATGCGGGAAATGATTCAGGATGTGACCAGCATCGTCTCCACAATGTCCCCCCCCCATAGTTAAACTGTGTCCCATTAGTTATCTGTTTAGTGATCATAGCAACCTCACAAGCATGGAAAATAAAACAGAAGAGGTGTACATGTGAGTGCTTGAATGTTATCATAGAAATAGCTGTTTCTATTTATATCCTGTCAGAGAAAAATATTATAATTGCAGTTTGGCTGCTGGCACTGAATATGCAGCTTGAGGCTTTGGGCTTGTGGTAACTCTCAGTGTATGTAAGTAGAGATAGACTGTCTCTGGGAATATTCATATTTGAGCGTCAGTGTGACACTGTGTGTTCATGTATTTCGGGTGGTTTATGGTGTTGGGCTTGTCGTTCCTTCCTGACCATGGCCCCTTATTAGCCTCTTGTTAACATCCTGCAGTTCTTCTGATTTCATGAGTGTGACTGAAGCACAGAGACATTTGTATATGTGTGTGGTTGGGGGGGGAGAGAGGAAAAGTGAAAAGAAAGGGGGGACAGCTATGTGAACTTGTCTTAATGACAAGCAAACAGGCCGTGAAAAAGATTCTGCTCACACACGCTGTTTATTCATGACCAGGAAGTAGACGTCTGTGTCCGTCTCCATCACGTCTTTTCATTCTGTCTCCCACAGTATCACCCATGGACTGCTGCCAGCAGGATGGAGTTTATACTGATGGAAATGTCTTTTTTTTCTCAAAGCTGCAGAGAATAGAAGAATCCCCGGTGTCTACCTTATTCAGATATGGGGCAGACACACAGGTATAGACACACATGCAAGAACACACATTTCCCTGTGGAGGTACAATAAGCCTACATGGAATGCCAGTTTTACCAACGGGAAGCATCTTTATTCAAAAGCCACTTGGCCTTTGGTGATAGCAGCTGCATTCTTTGTTCCCGTCATACTGAGCCACCTCAGGCTTACACAACATGATACCGCTGCAACTTCTCCAAGACATTCTGTCACAGTTAAAGGGCATAGACAAAAAATATTGAAATCATAGACGTTACAAACTCTAAGGAAAGACTAGCCTGTGGCTGCCAATGAGAGAAGCTATATGAGAGTTTTCAAAGAAAAATGAAAGAGCGCTTATTATTGACTATATCAGTCTTCCTTCTTTGAACTTTCTCATCTATTCTGGCTGCTTTGGCATTGCGCTGGATGTTTAAGAGCCATGAAGTAGACAAGAGATGAGAGTGAAAGGGAGACAGAACTGAAAAACAAGTGATTAAAAGATAAAAGGAGAGGGCAGATGATGAGGGAACAGCAGTGTGTGATTAAATGGCAGAGGTGGTCCCTTTGGGCTATAGCCCTTATTGCATTTTAATGGGGGGCTGGATGATCCTTGACCCTTTGTAGCACCTTAGCGCAGATCAAACTGCCAGGCTTGACAAACCTCCGGGAAGGCATCTGGACCTTGAAAAAGAGTGGTATGTATGCATGTATGCATGTATGTATGCATGTGAGTGTGTGAGGGTCTACAGGGTCATAGGCAAATGTGTTTATCCTGCTGCTATGGAAACCTCTCCAGTAGCCTTGGGCAAATAACAACAATCAAAGCCACATATGTGTGTGTGTGTGTGTGGCATCCGTATGTGAATCTGTGCATAAGAAAAGAAGAATATGTGAATAGAAGAATCGGAAACATGAGATATGTGGTAGAAGCCTTTAATTCAGAAATTTCAAAGAGCAGCCCTGCTTTTTCCCCTCTCACTTTTCCTCCCGGTGCGGCTGGCCTGCCCCTCAATCATCAGGCCCTCCTTTTCACCTTCTCTTTCTCCCAACTCCACATGCTAAGTGGGAACATTGTTACGGTCAATTTGTCCCATTCAGAGTCCCAGTGGGCAGTGTCCCTGCCCTGACAGCCTACAGACAGAGACCACACTGCCTGAGAGGCCTTGACATCAAGGTCCAAGGGAGACAGAGGGGGGGTAGGAAGCAGAAGACAGGAATGTGAAGGACGAGAGAGGGAAAAGAGGCAAGGAAAGGTAATGAGTGCAGCGGTGGTATGGAGTCATGGTGTAGGAATGACAACAGGCAGGAAGGAATGCTGTGAAAGAATGAAGGAAAGATGGAATAAGTAGATAAGGTGCTAGGTTTAACACAGCCCACTCCAGTCTGTAGCCCAGCAATATTTCCCACCAAAGTGTCAATCTCAGACTAGTATGATGTAGATGTTGACAGCTCTGCACCCACTGAGGACACCACTAATGGATACACCTGAGTTTGGCCACTAATCCAGAGAACTATTAGACAGAAAGAAACAACCTGAGAGTTGATAGAAGACACAGGTGTTCATGCAGCGCTGGTGTAATATTGAAATCTGCTTAGAATCCAAGCTTTCCCCTTATGACTTAATGAATTTAAGCCAGAAGGACATTTAAAGGCCAAATGAAAAAACAACACAAATATATATATATATATATATATATATATATATATATATATATATATATATATATATATATATATATATATAATATATATATATATGTGTGTGTGTGTGTGCGTGCGTGCGTGCGTGCGTGCGTGCGTGCGTGCGTGCGTGCGTGCGTGTGTGCGTGCATGCGTGTTTTTTTTCCCTTACCTATGTTCAACAAAATAGTTTTGACTGTCTGCTGATCACCAGTATTATTGACTATTCCTAAAAAGGCATGTTGGCTCCTTAAAAAAATACAACTGCAAATGTTAATGTGATATTGCAGTGAACATAACCAACACATGTTGTATCACGAACAGAGCCGCAGAGACAGAGTTTACAACTTAGATGTCGTAAATAAAAAAAAATGTAAAAAAAAATAATAATAAAAAAAAAGAAGTTAAAAACAGATGAGGAAAACCTTCTATTCCCACTGACTAATTTGTGGGTTTTTATGATCAACTTGCCTCGGGCCTACAGGTGACGTAAACCTCAGCAGGGTGTAGCAGGGAGGTGGGGTGGAGGGATTAAATCACTGTGTGAAGACACCTGTTGTTTAAGCACATTCGGTGTAACACTTGCTCCGAGGGAAGGGGTGTAGAGCGGCTGTTGGTGTCAGAAACGAGGAGCAAACAGGGTTCCCATTCAAGTAAGATTGGACGGTGCTGAATCACACTTGTTTAGGGCACTGACTTGACTTACTCACACTCTCTCTCTCTCTCACACACACACACACACACACACACATGAAGTCAAATCTACACATGGCAGGAAGGCAAACAGACGCAATGCAATGAACAATGTTCTTCAGTCTGTCTGCAAAAAAACAGTCTGGTTTTCCCTCTTCAATTCTTTCTCTCTCTACATTACACACACACACACACACACACGAATCCTCAAACTAATTGATTCCAACTTCGCAGTAAAGAAAGTGAGGGTCTGTCAAGGGCATGTGTGTTTGAAGGATGCTGCAGATCTCCCTAAATTAACTAACTTTATAATAAATCACTGGGCACTGCTAACCAAGGATTAGCCAAGCTCCAGTGAGCAGTTTGTCAAGCTGCGAGGAGAAGCAATAGCAACAGAGAAACATGGCCAAAAACTGACATCAGCATTTGGGACCTTGGATTGGTACAAACTCCCTGCCTGGTTTCCTGAGCACACATTTAGCCTTGTTATCTAAGTTTCCATTGACAGAAAAATCTCAGTCTTGTATTAGGCTTTTACTTAGTGCTATTACGTTTTACCTCTAGGGTTTAACACCACTAATCACCTTTAGTGTTCAGGATGCCAGCTCTAACATCAGGTACACTGTTCCTTTGATTACTTTCCTTATGTTTGCCTTACATAATTCTCAGTGCAATCTTGCCCCCTGCTGAGTCATTTCCTTTGGTAGAAGTAATACCGTCCTGCTATCTTGGTATTTATATTCTCGCTGTGAAAACATTATCCTCCTCTGCTTAGAGAAAGGAAATTAAACTCTTTAGAGCAGAGACTTTTAATATCATCATAAAAGTAGAAATATTTCACAGTCAAACATAAAATTAAAAGACAGTTAATTTACAGATGTGTCAGCGTAATGGTTCAAAGGTGTCTCTCTTTGTCATTTCAGCAAAAACTAATGTCACCATCTTAACCCTGTAGAGTAGATGGTGAAAGAAATATATGTGACTTCCATTTTTTTGAGGTTTTCCAAGCATGACTTAAAGCCCTCCGGAAATTCACACATGGTACGATTCCTAACTCTTACAATGCTTACTGTATTGTCCGTGGCTTTTAAACAAATGAAAACTAGATCCGGTACAATGAGGAGATCAGAGATGGTATCAGACAGGTACTTCCTCTGTTGTCTATTAATTCATTCTCTCTGATAGCACTTCTCCTGTAATTATGGGTGATGTGATGGGCTAACAAGAGGATGTCAGGATGCGAGAGGAAAAAAAAAAGCACCACACCTCATCTGTCATGTTAAAGAAGTGGCAATACTCAGATGATTAAACAGTATCTTGTTTATGATCGTCATTCTTTCATCTGCCTCATGTTTCATCTTAACTTATTCTGTTTCTCCAGCCTTTCACTGCCTATTGTGCTTAGTGTCCCCATTAAAACACAGGTTTCCAACAGAGCAGTGTACATCACCACCCTGATGTTGAAGCATCTGAGCAGCGGGAGGAGGGGGGGGGGGGGGTCTACAGTATATGTAACCTGCAGTAGAACCTCAGAGCCCTGGCTGTCAGAGTCAGTGACAACCTGGTGAAAATGGGAATTAAAGAGGCTCTTGTCCTCCAAGGCTGATTGACACAGTGAGAGTGACATAAAGGTTAGTGGAGGTGCCGGTATTCCCTCGGCAGTGTCTGGCCAGGCACCAGACAAGGAGGACTGTCTCACTTTCTTCAGATGTGTCTTTCCTTTTCCCCTCTTCTGTCGTCTTACACATAGGGCTCATTATAGGAATGCTCTGACCCTTGGGGACTTCACTTAGTTCCCTGTCTCTCTTTCCAGTCCACAAACTCAGAACGACACAAAAGGCAGCTGAAAGGTAATTTGAATGTGAAACAGGGGCCACAACAAAAACACACTGCTCCCAAATGGAGAAACTTTAGGCGACATGGAGCCAGCCATTGAGCACTAGCGGCCCTCACACAAAAAGCAAAAAAAAAAAGGGGGGAAAAATGTGATTGTGACACTATCCAACCAGCTCAAGGTACTGTAAAGATAGCAGCTACTACGGACATAGGAGGAGGGAGAGGGAGGAGAGATGGCAGAGGACAAGGGTACAAGTGGACACCAGGGGACAAGCGGATAAGACTGGAGGACATGCACAACCACAAGCAAATGAAATACAACCACTCACATACAGACTGAAAGACAAAGCTGAACATTTCACCAATCACACATTCTCTGCAACTCACTGGATCTGAAAATAGGATTGTCTATGAATCCTTAAATCCAAATTAAATACAAATAGCAAAAACCCACAGTGAAAAGCCAGGAAAGTTTCACATTTGAAGGAAAGAAGCATTTTAATGAAGCTGGATGAATGGCACTGAGAAGATTAAAACATTAGAAAGTGCTAGAAATTGGTAGAAATTTGTAGGAAACAGATGTCATAATATGTACAAACTGTCCGCCGTTTTATTACAAACGGACCCGAGTTAGAAATAGATGGACTGTGAAGCTCCTGTTCAGGCTCTTCAGGCTGAAAGCTGCTTGTTTTGTGCGTGGCTGCGAGCTACGCAGTATGAAATTGAGAATTATACAATAAAATATTGAGCTGAAATGCAGGAGACCACACATTATCTCGGCCATAACAATGAATTCATAGTGGATTAACAGATTAACACAACTAAAAGACTTCTTTTTTTCCAATCAGGAGTATAGTGTCATTTATCCAAAAGCATCAAGGTGCGACTGAGCCCGTGTCCAGTGCGCACCGCCACCCACGGACCTCCACGCCGGACAGCTCGGGTCACTTACCTCTGCTTTTTTTTGTGTGCGTAAATGTCCCTCGTAGATAACAGCTTTGTGTCTCCAGTTGGATACAAAAAAAAAAATCCGAGTGATCAGAGGTTCGTTAGTGCGTTACCAGATCCTGTGCAGAGCTTTGTAAACTACTCCTCCCCGTCGCACCTGTCTCTGGCAAAAACTGATCCCGTACGCCGGCCTGACATCCCTAAGACAACTGTCTCAGGGGTTGTATGTCCGCGCCCCCTGCTAGTCTCAACAGACACACACATACAAACACACGGCACCACCTGTCCCCCGGTGCAAAACAGCCCACAAAGAGCTTTTATGTCGCGCAACGACACATGGCATTCCCCGTTTGTCTCTGCAGCACAACTCCCCTCACAGACAGACAGACAGACAGACAGCCGTCCGAGATCCCCAAGTAATGTGGAAACGTTGAAAGCAGTCAATGATGAAAAGAAGAAGGCAGTAATAACCCATCCAGCAGAGCAGTGGCACCGAACCAGCTGCAGCATTTGGGAATTACATCTGCCTCTGTGTCAGTCTCAGCTCAGCCCAGTTGCGTTTTCAATCTTCCTTCCCCACAATAGTTCGTCTATTTCACCGCTGCGCACGACTGCTGCTCTGTCATTGCACCGTCTTTCTTTTCCCACCCCTGAAAAGAAATGAAAAAGACTGTGCTGCTTCTTCTTTTTCTTATGTGCTTATGCGCCCCCTCTTCCAAAACCACAACCACTCGTCAGGATCCGTCGCTGCGCACAGTCCCATTCATCGGTTTGATAACAATAGTTCCCGTTCCTTGAGCCGCACTCTGGATCTCTGATGATGTGGGAGGACCACGGGGTTTGTCTTCTAGCGGTAGTGTGAGCTACAGCATCTCCAGCACTGCTCCCTGCTGTCATCCATGAGAGACTCCTGAAGCCTGTTAGTGCCAAAACCTGAAGCAGAATTACGCAGCGACTGGAATGGAATTGATTAAAGACTAATTGGCTTTAACTCTGGGGCTTCTTACCCATAGACACCTCTTGTTTTAGTTATAAACAACTAACTATTCAGACTGGACTCACCGGAGGCGAAATGAGCAGTGAATGTAAGAACGTCAGACGAGGGTGAGGTGGAACAACCAGAGGCGCACACCTGACAGAGACCAGTGTTCTCCAATAATGTGGAATTCAACGAACCTTTATATTAAAAAACAAACTGCAGTCTTTAAAGAGAAAACATCTGAAGGTTTGTGGTTTTGTCCTGACGTTAAAGTAAAACCACAAGGCTGAATCCTGATAAGAGTGAGCATTTATTCCCATTATTACTTCATAGTCAAGTGGGTAATGAAGCAGAAAGTACCTGAGTGAAGTAAAGAGGTCACAAAGTGGATCTTGTTTTTGAAGAAGAGCTCATGAATTATGATCAAACACAACCTCATATTTATGTTACACGTGTCTCAGAGGATTTTTCATTATTTATGTGTTTATTAACAGCAAGTGCTTTTTGTCGTTCATCCATCATGGTTGACTGCTTGTTTAAAGAAGAACAAATATATGTATTTAACACAATGTCATGTCCTTATTTAGCTTCAAACCTAAAACTGAAACGTCATCATCCATTACTCATTTCCCACTATTTTTTTTTTTGCCTTTCACTGCTAAACACTGATGTTATTTTTAGTCACATTTAATGAGTTTCTTTGATGTAATGAATACAACAGAATCAACATAAAGTTGGACATGTAAATTTTTTCACTTTTTTTGTTTAGTCTGCATCAGTGATGTATTTAGGACATATATCTAACTGCTCCAACATAAAGGGAAAATGAAAGTTTCTGGAAGAGACTATTTTTTAGACTATCTGTTTCTAGAGAAATAGTATGTCGCAATATTTCTTTGACTTAAAGACATAAATTTGAAAATGAAAGAAAGGTCGCCTGTCTGTTACCTGTTGTTTTAGGGGGGGGTTTTTTCAACTTGACCCATTTATTGTAAATATGTACGTATGCCTCAAATTTTCCCCATAAAGTATAACAAGCAAATATTTCTTCTTCTTCTTCTCACTAAATTTTTCTCACAATGTAATTTATTCTTCATTGATATTCTAGTATGTAATCACTGTCCAAGGTCAGAGGTTATTACTGCTGTATATAAGTAGGAATAAAAAAGGAATGTGTCCATAAACAAAAGTGTGGGCAACAGAGTGTTTTTTAATTTGCATATTTAGTGTTTTTTCTTGGTACAATAGGATCAGCGTACAGTTGCACATTTATAATTTCACAGTTTATAGATTCACAAAATGTCCTTTTTCCCCTTAGTTTTACCTGCACTAGTGCATCTGAAACCCAACTGATCCAAGTGACCCAAACATCGCCTGATTGTAAAAAACTAAAAGTTGCACCTACACTAAAGTGCACACTTAATTTTGCATATTTGCATCACCCCAAGCATGTGCTTTCACTGCTGTCAAATTCAACCCCCAAGACTATGTAAAAAGTCAAAAGCATGAATTAGTGGCACAACTCATGAATTGTAAGAACCCTCATCTTTGTTCTTTGTCTGTCTTAACTACACAGGACTGTATTGGCAATTTACAGCAACATTCCTGTGAAGTAGCTTCAGAGCAGAGACATTTAGATAGAAAAAACTTCACTAGCCTGCCAGCAGGGTATACGAATCAGTCACGATTTACATCCTGCAAAGGCACTGCTTTAATGTCATAATTCTGCAGAAATATTTTTCAGGACACACTCATTATATAGGAATAATTTCTTGTAATTACAAATCCTGACAGTCTAACTTCCTATAATTATATTAAAAAAAAGTCAGTGAACTTGAAAAATGTTTTCCAGCGACAGCTTCCATTCGTCAATGAGAGGTCTCTCTGCATTTGCATCTTTTCATTGGGTTTAAACGAACGCAACAGAGGAATGATTTAGACTCATTAAAACTCTGCATTAAATAAGCCTGTAGAAAAACAGAACTGAGTCAAAACACTGGGGGGTTTCTGTTTTTCCAATGAATCTGTGACACTTAGCTGAACATTACTCATCGTGGAATCTGGAAGTGTTTTAAAACGGTCAGTGAAGACGTTTTCGGTGAAATTTCTGTCGCATCTGTGGACACCAAACAGTGATTCATGAGTAATTTGTTCCTGAAATAGTGACTTCATAGGTTTGTGTCTGCTTAAGGGAAATATGGCCTCAGCAATTTGAAATACAATCTAATCACTAATGACTCACTTTCTGACTCAGGAGAAATTTATTAATAAAAGTCCTCTGAATGAAGACGGTTTTACAATAGAAATAAAAACACACATTGTCTGATAGTCCATTTCTACCTTATATGCATTATGTAACTAAAGGTAGTAATGTAATAACTAACAATATTCAAGGCAATCATTTGTCAGCAACTTGAAGTATTGGAGGATTATGTTGAAAGAAATGCCTTTTGGGACTTTTTGGACATACTCTCCACATATTCCTATTACATAGCTATTGTTGTAAAAAATAAATAAATAAATAAATAAAATAATCTGCATTTTAAGCACTGTTGTTGTACACCCTTCTCTAGCCTGACATTGATATTATTGTAGGACATAGTTTTAGTTTGCTTGTTTGTTTTGTTTTGTCTTTCTTATCTCCATTTACACAGCCAAAAATGTTGCGCACACCAGCAGTGCGCTACTTATTAACATTGTTCATCCTGCTTACCTTATCATCCCAGGCTGCCTGTGACTTTGTAGCTCCTGCAATTAAAACTTAAATAAAGTTCCCTCTGTTCGGACGAGAGCTGCTGAAAGCCTTTGTATGTGGCTGACTGCAGTGGATTCTGCTCCAACAGTACTACTATTATTGAGGCAGAAATAGTTTAACCAACAGTAGAATAATGATGAGTTCTCCTTACTGGTTTCATTTCTGTACCACACTGGCTCTCTACTATGACCTGTGACATTAAACTGCTGCTAACACATTAATCCATCAGTTGTAATAACCCTCAACAGGCCCCTCTCTGCATAAAAACAGTGTTTACTTTTACTATGGAAGCTAATTTTGTTAGAGTGGATGATTTTAGTATTTTCACGATAGTATTTTCCACATGGATTTTAATACTTCATGCACCACTGCCTGGAGTTATGCTGGGGAAACCCTGCAGCATAGATACAGGGAAGGTGAAACTCAGTGTACATGCTGTAACTAGTGCTGACAATGCTCTATTGTAATATGAAACAACTCTCCCAAAGTTTTGAAATCCCAGATTAGCTTTATTATTCTGTTTCCAGCTGCTTTGCATACCAATAATTCAGGACAGAGGAACTTGGAGCCGTGTTCGACAAAAGAGCTTATGCCATTTTCATCTTCTGTCAAAGTTTGTGTGCTGACAATAAATAAATAAATATATAATGGAATATTCGTTGTGTTCATCCTTTTCCTTTCATCCCACTCGTTGTGTCAGAGCATGCAGCAGACCTGAGCCAGATAAATAGGAGAAGAGCTGCCATGAGAATGCAAGAAAAGCTTAGCAGAAAAAAAAAAAAAAAACAACCCTCCAACCTTTGATGGAGAATGCACTTTTAATCTTTCAGCCAAAAGGGGGAAAGAGGGAGGGCAGCACATCCATCCTCTCTCCTGAGGTGAGAGACGGCAGGAGAGGAGATGTGTGTGTTGATAATAATAGGGAAAAGGCCAAAGTTAGATGAAGTCTCCTCACAGCAGGAGCATTTCTATACTAAATTCTATTTCTACACTAAAATGAATAGAAAAATAAAGAAACCTCTGTTGCCAGTGTGACCATTTTCAATTTCACCAAAGTAATCACAAGGTTCATCAAACTGTGAACAAAGACACAAAGACTGTGCACGGGGTTCATGTGATCACATCCACACACTCAGCTCGCATTAGTGAGTTAACATTTAACCTCATGACATTTTTTAAAAGGGGTGCAGTGGTTAGCACTCATGTCTCACAGCACGAAGGTCCCTGGTTCGATTCCCGCACCAGACCTTTCTGTGTGGAGTCTCCTTGTGTCTGTGTGGGGTTTCTCTGGGTACTCTGGTTTCCTCCCACATGCACTGATTAATAGGTTAATAGGTGTGAATACATGTTCAGCCCTGAGATGCACTGGAGACTCATACAGGGTGTACCCCAACTTCACCCATTGTAGCTGGATTAGGCCCCTCGTGAGGATAAAGGGGGTTCAGATGATAAGACGAGACATTTTCAACACCACTACAAAGTTAATACCCACTACTTCACACCTCGCATTATTACATTATTTGTAAGATATTAAATAAAACTGGGTTATTGGTTAAATATAGCCATCTACATACATAACATGTACAAAGCACAGCGTCTTTTGGACAGACATGGTTATTTTTTTTTGTCTTTGTACTTTCCACTGTTTGCTTAGTGTACTTTCACTTCCTCTGTCCTATAGCTGACCCACACATAAACCTAAGATATTTGTCAGTTTCCTTGGATTGTTTCAAACAGAACCTTTCAGATCATCGCCATGTCTCAAATCTACTTAGCAACAATGATGAAAATAGATCACTCTACTCTATATATAAGTTCAGAACCTGTACTTCCTTTTTGTACTCCTCCTCAGACTTACTCAGTGTACTCTGTTGAACTTATATGTTTTGAAGTTTCAAAATAAACCTTTTAAAAGACATTGACCATTCAAGACCATGTTTTGTTCTATCATCAGAATTTCATTTTTTTCCCCCTCTAACACTGGATTTATCTCATCTCATCTTCTGAACCCACTTTATCCTCACTAGGGTCACAGGGTCACTGGGGGCCTAATCCAGTTACAATGGGTGAAGGCGGGGTACACCCTGTATGAGTCACCAGTTCATCTCAGGGTTGAACATATATAGACAAACAATCATTCTCACATTCACACCTATGGGTAATTTAGATTAACCAATTAACCTATCAGTGCATGTGTTTGGATGGTGGGAGGAAACTCTAGTACCTGGAGAAAACCCATGCAGATACAGAGAGAACATGTAAACTCCACACAGAAAGGTCCTTTACACGATTTTTTTTATGACTTTCATTTTTTTATACATAAGTCACTTCAACCTTTAGCAAAAATAAACAATCTATGTATTTATTTAGTACATGATGAATTTAACATTAAAATAAGCAAAGAAACAGATTGTGCAGGTGAGATAAGAAAACCCCATGGGTCTTACAAAATTCATCTCACCTCATTACAGCATTAGCATAAAGTAAGATCATAGAAATAAAACTAAGTACAACAATAATATAAACAAAGAATAAAAGGTTTGAAGTCATTTTTTCTGCTGCCAAATGTTAGTTTAGGTTACATTTGCCATGGATTCCAAATTAAAAACATTTCCAAACTATCCTAATATGATTATTTGGTCACTGTGTTGTAGGACTGTTTTATCTATCTATCTATCTATCTATCTATCTATCTATCTATCTATCTATCTATCTATCTATCTATCTATCTATCTATCTATCTATCTATCTATCTATCTATCTATCTATCTATCTATCTATCTATCTATCTATCTATCTATCTATCTATCTATCTATCTATCTATCTATCTATCTATCTATCTATCTATCTATCTATCTATCTATCTATCTATCCTGCCTGCCTGCCTGTCTGTCTCTCTGTATGTCTATTTCATCCTAGACAGTTTAATAGTTTAATATTTTTCTATAGCATTAGATTCACATTACATTACAACAGTAAAGCATAGAAGACACATTTATTTATTCAAGTCAAAGTACATATATTTATGTGGAAAAAGATTATAGGCATTGGAGTGTTGTTTGGCCCTGTCGGGAAATATTTTTCTGACAGTAACCCGTGGGCAATACATTATCCCTTGCTAAAGTGAAGTAAGGTGAAGTAAAAGAGAGTGACAGACACACATGCAACGTGTCTGTCACTCTCTTTTGTTTTGTTAGCCCACCACAACTGTCTTACCTGCAGCAGCCACGTCTTGTTTATGTCTGACTGTGTTTACGCACTGAGAGAGAGGGGGGGGGGGGGTAGAAAGAATAATATGCTACTTGTCGACTCTTCCAAATATACATGGACTTGTGCTACAAGACTCAACGTGTCTGTTAATGCCCTAACGTATCCCCAGACAACTCACTATGATGGTGTTTTCTTTATTTTGACAGTCATTCAAATTACACCATGTGATTGATAGTTTACATTATAGCTGTGTTAGCTTAGCTTTGTTTTTAGACACAAAATAGCCAGAGTAAAATTATAAATCTGCTTTCTTTCAGTGAAGTTTGGGTTGTCAAAAGCTGCGCTAAATATAACATTCAACCAAGCTCAGAACTATTGCACTTTAGTTTGAACCATTTGCTGACCGAACAGTAAAAGTAGCAAAGATAATAACATCACATAATAAATGTTTACCTCATAATCCAACTCACCCATGTATGAGAAAAGGTGAAACTTCATCATCAAAGTCCATTCTTTTCATTTAGAGCCACGTTCAGAGGTGAAATCAACAGTGTTTCTAGTTTTCAGTACTTTGTCACTTTCTTTGACTGTAAAAATTGTTTCTTTGTGGTTCTCATCCCATGTCCTGATTTTCATGATGCTTTGGTCAAAGGCCTTGTGGCATTAGTTTTCCTCATCATGACAGACCACTACAGTGACTCCTTACTTCCTCTAGTGGTCACACAAGTCCATTAGACTGAATAGATTCAGTGAATTTTTGTATAAATACATCGGCATCTTTGGCAGAACTTCATAGTTCTTTATCTTGGATCCTCTTATGTGATTTTTAGTGACTTTTATTGTTTTAAAGTAGAAATATGGTACTACTAATAGCCCCTTTAAAACCAAGGAACCAAGTATTTGGCTTGACTTCCCACCTCACTGGAAAAGTCTAAATCTGACCCTGTGCATTTTCCCCCACTTTTATATAATATCTCATCACAGTTAAAATAAGACAATCACATAAAGAGTAACTTATAAGTGAGATATAAAGAAATAATTTTAGACAATAGGTGGAAAATGTTATTTCAAGAAACCTTTACAAGATAATTTTCACTTGTTCCATTGACAGGTTTTTTTTTTACATGTATTAAGTAACAATATAAATTAAATTAAATTAAATTAAATTAAATTAAATTAAATTAAATTAAATTAAATTAAATTAAATTAAATTAAATTAAATTAAAAAGATAGTGCCAATGGCCCTGTGCTCATCTGGATCTCACAGCTGTGATGTCTTACTATCAACAAAATGGAGGCATTCAATAGATCATAAAATCAGAATTGAAATCCGATGGGAATTGAGGGAGGAGATTTTAGTGCCAGACTGGAAAAATAAACAAAGTTGTAAACAAATTGTTTACAAAGGCAAATTTCGACAAACAAAGTGATAAGTTGTGTCTAATGCTTAGATCTATCTAATGAACCAATCAGAATTTAAATCTGTTGAGAATTGAGGGAGGAGAAACGATTTTAGTGAATTGTGGACGATGACAAATGGACGATGGACAAAGAACGATGGCAATAGCTCATCGCGACTTCATCCGGATCAGTTTAAAATCTATACGTCTACATAAATCTCTAAATCTAAACATCTATTGTTTAAAACTAACTTCTGATGAATTGCATTTTAGGTGATTGTGTCGTATTTTCAATGTGATGACATATTTGGACTAGAAATAAGAAAAATACATTTGGTGAGATTTAGATTTTTGCAGTGCTGCTAAATCTAAACATAAGAAGACATAGTAATTAATACAGCAATAAATTGGAGTGCTGATTACTGATAAGCTTTAGATGCTCTAACTCTGAAAACATTTACAGTCAGTATATAACCAGACTTGATCAGTGTGCTGTAAATTAAATGGGACCAATCTAGGTGACGGTGATTATTACAGTGAAGTACTGCAGAGGTAGTCATCAATCTGTCATTGTGAATGTTGTGCACGAATGACAAGGTAGAGGAAATGGGATGAGATGTGGAGTGGAAAAAGGACACAAGGAGAGGAGAGAGGCCAGGGGTATTTTAGTACGAGTGGTACGATGAAAAATGTACAAAAAGATTGAAAGAGGCTAAAAAAGATACTGAAGGAAACCAGGGTCAATACACAAGAAAAAAAAAAAGAAACAAATCAAAAGCAGTGTGCACTTTGCCTCACCTCTCTGAGTTACTACACACAACATTTCAGACCTTTTGTTTGGGTGAGGGTCATGGTAATGTGCTACCGCTGTCAAAACTCATACAATCACAACACTAAAGAAGCATAAATATTGCACAGCTCGTCTGCTCGGCCCATGTTTCTTCACCTCCACTGTGGCTGCTGACCCATTGTCAGGGCTCATGGGTGAAAAAAATGACACTCCAAAATAAACAAGGGGAGACTCGGTGAAATACAGTGGCAGGCGCTGCTATTCATATAGCAATGGAAAATCACAAACACAGTCTGAAAATATTGTGCACGCTCAGCAGACAACAACAAAAAACCTGAAACCACCTGTTGACACATCTCTCATATTTGTTGCTTTTCATTCTGTGTGTTGCACGCAGTGACCTGGCATTTCCCATGTTCTCCTGCTGTAACTACAAATCTTCCAGATTATGTGTTTTTAAGATCTGCTGGAGGCTCTCCACAAATCACTTTTCCAATATCCTTTAAGCCTAAGGCACAACAGTCATAAAACAGCCAGTTAAGTTACTCCTTGCAGGGCAATTTTGCACAGAAGATTAAAGACAGTTACTCTTACAAAAAAGTTTAAAGTATAAACTTAATGACTTTTATGAGCTTTCACTTTGGGATTTCATTTTATAAATGAACATATGCTTTGTCATTACAATAAAGTAGATCTAAAATTGTATATTTTGCTTTAGAGGTTTGGAGAGAAATGAGATATTGTATGTTTTAGAGATCTTTTGGTTTTATCTAATTGGGAAAAAAGAAAGCAGCAGCAGAAATATGACCTTGTTAAAGGTCTACAACACCACAATACCTTATATATACTATTGAGAACAATCCAGTATATTAGTATTGTATGTCCCCATCTCAGTTACCCCATTTATCTGCTCACTGTGATATTCTGATCGATATATTCTTTAAGAAAGAACTCCAATAATGAATATCTCACTGACCAACATGTAACTCAAGGTCAAGTTCTTTTCTCTTTATTGTTTCAGTATGATGGATATGTCTACCACACATTATCCTGGCCCTGGTTATGCCTTATTAATATGCTATTGGGCAGAATATTGTAAAGGCAAAGGTTTGTATCAAGTTTCAACCTGGAGATGATTTGTCCCCGTGTTGTATGTTACCGATACCTCGTGTTGCAAGCGTCCGGAAATTTGTTGCAGGATGTTGGAAATAAGATTCCTGTGGTGTGCGGTGCAAATGAAACCAAGCAGAGCTGGTCAGATATTAATAGATTGAGGCTAATTTCTGCAGTTTCAAGGCTTTGACAATGACCGGCAGAAGGTGAAATGGGGAAATGGGGAAATAAATGAAAACGCACGTCAAAAAAAAATGATGTGAACTCTTAGTGGTATACACCTGAGACATGGTTTAATAGTAAACAGAAAGCAGAGGAAATGAATTTCATTACAGAATACGTGTGCTGCTTATTCGATTGCTTTGCAGAGACCCTGTCCTTGTAAAAATGTCCTATGATGAGGATGATGACGGTAATGATGATGATGGTATCTTATTTACACAAATGCTCCACAACACAAACACTTCCAAGACTCGAAATTCACCTTAGACAGAAATAATGTTCAGTTTTTATTAAAATCTCTTTAGAGTTTCGTTTACTTTCTTATGCTTTAATGACTTCTTTTTCCTACTCTGCTGTATATATGTGTGTTTTAATGTTTAGAAGACTAGTTTGGACACATTTTATGATGTAATTTGGCGCAATGTCTCAAACCAGCTTTAACTACTTTAGCTGCTTATGTGGAAAAAATGCATTAAATTGCCTTTTTATGCCTTTATTTTCCAATACAACTGACTGAACTGAATGTAGGCACATCTACTGACTGCAGTAAAAGCATTAAGTATCTATATTAAAGAATAAATCGATAAAAATACGATTTGTGGGTTTCACTGTCATGTCTATGAAAATATGGTCACGTTGCCAATTCATTGCTTCTATCTTAAAAGGTACATCCTTAGGCAGCAAAAGAAAAGAGAGAGGGAGAAGAAGGGGAGAAGTGGTGTGATCATTTTACTCAGAGGGGTGAATGATTTTCCCGTTATCTGCTAATCTTCAATTACTCAATATCCAGAACAAGTTTGGCCTCAATCAACCGATCCAGTGAAGCAGAGTTAAGAGTTAAGCAGGAACAGATGAGGGCCCGGAGGGGGCGTGTTACAAACGCACTTGAAGGTGGTCCACTGGTGCAAAGGCAAATGGATGTGTGTGTGTTTTAGTTGCAGAAATAAATGATCTAGTCTGTTGTGAACATTACAGACAATAGGACTGTGGTCCAGACAAACACGCCTACATTTCTCAAATCATTCAATTTTTTTCAGTCAAATGTTCACATCCATGTCTTCAGTCTAGTGTAATAACCTCAAACTGTTACCAGTGCTCCCTGCATTGAAAAGCTGACCAAAACAATGCTCCAACAGGTCTTTTTCAGCCACTTCCTGATAGCAACATTAGAACAAATCTGCTTCCTTTGAGGAGTCTGCTGAAGGCGTTTGGGGAAACACAAAGGAACATAATGAAAACTGTAATGGCTTGAATAATGAAAATCCTCTATAAATGAAAAGAGGGAATTAATAGAGTTCCAGTGATGATGATACACACCAACCAGCAGGGGAAGTCATTGTACTGACTCGATAGTGACAAAACACAAAGCATTGTGTGAATTTCACCTAAAGAAGAGGTTTTATATAAAAATCACATCCTGTGTATTGTAATGAGTCCATCTAATGAATGCAACCATTGTTAGAGTCCATTCGCCTTCGTTGTTATGGGCTCATGTTTTCTGCAGGTTTTTAAATATTTCATTCTTTAATATTTAATATTAAATAGACTCTGCTGTGGTGTTGTGGAGTCTGCAGTGAAAGGACCTTGTAGGGGGGAAAACGCGTGCTGGCTTAATGGGTAAAGAGTGCCCTCTCAGGGTTTACTACATCAATTGCAGTTAATGTGGTCACTTGGCTTTTCAGCACAGCTCAGTGTGTTCACAGAGACACTGTCCTCAAATCACATCAGTTGTGTGTGTTTTAAATGATGCGTGGTTCATTAACCCTTTACAGAACACTCATAGAAATGCATTATTTATTTGTTTATTTTATTTTTATTCAACCTTTATTTATCCAGGAAAAAGGGATCCTATTGAGAGCCTCTTTTCCTAGGAAGTCGTGGTCAAGAGGCAGCATAATCTCCTGACACCTAGCAATGTACTTTTGTTCTTTGTAGAGGACAAGAGACTCACAACTTATAAAAAAAAAACAACAAAACTAACTAACTAACTAACAAACAAACAAAAATACTGCCCACTGAGAAGAATAGTCCATAAAAATAAGTAAATAATAAAGAATGCATACGAAAAACAATGTTGGAACATGGTATTACCAATCATGGCAAATATTAAAAGTAAAAAAGCCAAGATTTTACTGTCTTGGGTCTCGGGAAGATAAAATACAACATACAGCTAAAACATATAATAACTGACAAGTCAAACTATTAAAAAAAAATAAGTGCAAGTCACTGAGACGGTCTCTATCACCTTGAGTTTGGATTTAAAAGCATTTAACTCATTGACTGCCAGAGTTTTTGGCCATTTTTACTGAACTTTCAAGACCCAAAAGTAGGTGTCCCAACACCTTGTATTGCCTCATTCATGGGTGTTCACACCAGATGTTCACAACTTTTAGTATGTACCAAACCAGCACACACACATGTACAGCAATATGGAGTTATAACGCCTTTACCTACACTTTGGTATTTTCTCTCTCACTCTCTCAACTCGTCAACCTCCGTCTTCTTGGAGGCACAAATCTACAATTGCCTTTTATTGGAAAATGCAGCTTCTGCGCCTGACTGGGACATAAATACAGTACATTGCCCACAACACACTACCATCATAAAAAAACACAAAAGACAGACACACACACACACACATACACACACACACACACACATATATATATATATATATATATATATATATATATATATATATATATATATACAGACTGGTGGGACATCTCCAACATCTTGGTGCACACACCAAAGGATCTGAGCTTCTTCAGAGAGTAGAGTCTGCTCTTGTCCACAGCCATGGTGCTCTTGCTCCACTCCAGTCATTAATGGTCACTCCCAGGTATTTATAATCCTCCCCCCTCCTGCATGGTCTGTCCTTCGATCTTCAGGGGCTGCAGAAGTGTCTTCCTCCTCCAGAAGTCAACCACCATCTTCCTGGTCTTGTTGACATTCAGCCTCAGATGGTTCTGTTCCATCCACTCTATGGTACAAATACATTTATCAGTTTCCTGTACTCCTCCTTCTCCTCCTCCTCCTCTCGTTCTCTTATACACCCCTAAATCACTGAGTCATCAGAAAACATATGAAGGTGTGTTGGAAATCTGTTGTATATGAGGTGAAGCAGAAAGGGGATAGTACAGTCCCCTGTGGCTCTCCTGTGTCACTGACCACCACATCAGACACAACACTGGCCAGACAGACAAACTGTGTCCTGCCTGTCAGATAATCAATGATCCTAGGAGACCACTGACTGAGCTGCTCACACCTATCACCTGCAGCTACTCCCCCAGTAGCAGAGGCTGGATAGTGTTAACAGCACTGGAGAAATCAAAGAATGTCATCCTCACTGCGCTTCCTCCACCGTCCAGGTGATGCTTCAACATAGATTTATTAACAGACTGAATTTGCAAGTGGTCCCTGGCAGAGGACAATGGAATTGGACACCCACTGCACATGCACACTAGAACAAATTTTTAATCTGGATGAACTTTCTTTTTTATTTCGGGCCAGAGATAATAAGAAGGCCCAGTCCATTTTAAAGGTGTCATTCTGCTGAAAACCACTTTTCCACGTTCCTTTTGGAATCTGATGGGTCACCACAAGTTACCGACACATGTTGCCTTTGAAAATGGTTTGTTACCTCCACTGCCTGCATACTGCATTCACAGAAAACAACTAGAGGAACGAGGGACCTAGAAAAAGCCGGTCCATCTGACGTCAGACGGACTTTAGCGTCACCCACATGGGGATAAGCCCGTCCCCCCCAATGCAGCGAATCTGAAATAGCATTAGCATTAGCATTAGCATCTACAAGAGAAGACGGTGCCACAGTAGCTGCTGCACAAACTTGAAAAAAATGGCAGATCAAACTGGCTCATGTGCTCTCTGTGGAAATAAAGCCTCGGTTTTTTTTTCAGAACAAACAACGGCACAAAACCTACCTGGATGTTACTCTGGTAAAAGTAAACACACATAGAGTAAGCGGGGAGAGGGGAGTGTTCCTTCACGCATTCTGAGCCAATCAGAGACATCCCATCACCGCATCATGGATATGTATGAGGAAGTACCGGTAAACTCTGTTGTTCGAGCTCAAGTCATTTTTCTACTGTGCAAAAACAGTTGGAAACAAAGCAATACGGATGTTTTTTTTAAATAGAACCAACACACAATGTATTCAATAACAATGGAGAACACTGTAATATTAATGAAATAATGATGGAATGACACCTTTAAATGACTGCACTCACCCTCTCTTTGCTGATTACAAGCTGCTGTCCTCAGCCAACAGAGACTCTCTTGAGGAGTAGAACAAATAGATTTAAAAATTAATTTGCCCCCATCACTGCTGGTCTTCTACACACCTTTATCTGACATGTTAATTGAGTGTATGAATACATGCCTGTAATTCATTCATTTGTGTCACTGCCTTCTGCACAGCAAATTACCCCATGGGGATTATCTTGACCTTGACCAAGGAGTTCTCCTGATGGTTGTTCACACGTGGCTGTGACTCAGGAGGTAGAACGTTGAATCAAATAACCAAAGGGTTGGTGGTTTGAATCCTGCTCTGTCCTAGGCATGGTCTCTTTTAGCCTTGGTCAGAAACTTCACCTTCCTTACCTCCAGTGCAGCTACTCACACTGTTGTATGAATATTCAGTGGACTGTGTGAGTAAATGTACTGTATGTGTAATATAAATCTAATTCATTATTATTTCGAGAACAAAAATCTTCAAGAATTCAATGTAAAAAGTTGTAGCAGAACATATTATGTAGCGTTGGGACAACAAAATAATTTAACTTGGTACCATGAAGTGCAACCACATTGATAAAATTTAAAATCTTTTCTGTTTTATCATTTTAAATTATCTCAACATTTTCTTTTTTAGTCTACACCTACTGTTCAAGCATAGTGGACCTTGCAGACCCTGTAGACCACATTGGACCTGAGATTGTTGCCTTATTGTAACACTGACACAATGTTGCTGTCACTGTTTCATAATGTACATGGAATTAACCAAAAATAGTCACTTGCCCATAATGGGTTAAACCTGTCAAATGCATAAAATGGAGAAGAGTCTACCTGTAGGACTGTTGGAGAAAATGACCTGATACAAACCTGTAAACTGTGAACAAGAAAGTTAAAAGCAGTTTGATGAATACTTCTTATATTAAAGCCACATATAATAGACCTATCATTCAGTAGTTATTAGATGTTGCTTTGTGTCATACCTTTAGAAATTGATTGAAATTGAAACTGATATTTTTCCGTGAGTGGACCTTGAGCTGGGTATGAGGTGAGTTATATACCTACACCCCTGATAAGGCAGCCATTGAGGATATAGAAAAGTGTATTCTCCATTCCAGCTTCTATAATGAGCATTCATGGCTGCAAAACAAGAGAGGTTGGAATGTAAGGAATGTAATGTTGTATAGATGACACAACTTTGAGGTAATGGTAGCCAACACTGCTGCAATAATATACCCATATGTCTTTCTATTATTTACATAGAAGATGCACTATGTTATACCCCCGACACATCTGTCTCTGCAATGAATGTTTCTATTAATTGTTAATGTATTTTCAGAATATTTTCTTTTCAGTTCCCTGATCTTTAGCTCTAGGCTACTATAGGGAGTTTTCCTTCAGTCATGGGCTGTACTATGGACATGAACTTAATGACACAGATAAGATAAAGGTCTACTTGTTTATTCTGTGATGTTAGGTCTTGTTGATTTCATGTTTATTTTTGTGATCTGCCATCACTCTGCATGATAAAAAAAAAAAAAAAGAAATCAGTAAGAAAATAGGCTGAGTTTTGATCACTGAGAAGAGGAGTATTTCAGTAAATTGACTATGCCAAAAATTGTCAATGGCAGATTAATGAAATATAGTCTCAATATATAGTCACACTAACTTTGAAATGACTATCATTACACTTAAATAATCTAGTTGAACTACAGTTTTCAGCTTTTCATCATTTCCAGCTATATCTTGTATGGATGTTCAGAGACTGGAGTGAACACAGCAGCACTGTCATCTTCATTAACACTGATTTGCCAATGAAAAATGTGGAATGTGACAAATGACTGTGGTTGTAGATGTTTGTTTTATATTGACTTAATGATACATTTTCTTAAATATTCCCTTTTTTCTATGTTATGACTTAATAACCTTTGAATTTATTCTGTGGTTTTATAAAAAGATATACCTGACTTTGACTAAAACATACAAAATGCAATGAATAGTATAATAAATGGTGATAAAGCACATAAATGTAGAAGAAAAATCACAAAAATCATATAATATCCTTACTACAAAAATGTTTTTTTTAAAGGCAAACTACTTCTACTTTCATTGAGTCATTCTGACCTAATTATGGATATCAAACATTCCTTCTTTTAAAAATATATTTTAAAATCTGAACACTTTTAATGTCACATTTTTGTCAATAAAACGAAACAAAAACTGTGTGAAATATTTTGGATAGCCAATACTACATGCAAAGTGGATTTTTTTTGGGGGGGGTGTTGAATTATTACAGTTTGGGATACGTCAATGATCAGCAGCAACCTGGATTTTTCTGACTTAGAAAAAAAGCTTTTTATCTATACATTGATGAACTGAATTCAGCTGCACATTTTTTGTGTAACAGCATGAGTGTAACTTTTATTTGCCCATAGTGTATTTTAGAGCTGAACTGTGAATGACAAGATAAAATAAAAAAATATACGGTCTTACCAGAATACATTACATTACAATATATTAGAACAACCAAAGAAACAGATTGTGCAGGTGAGATAAGAAAACCCCATGGGTCTTACAAAATTCATCTCACCTCATTACAGCATTAGCATAAAGTAAGATCATAGAAATAAAACTAAGTACAACAATAATATAAACAAAGAATAAAAGGTTTGAAGTCATTTTTTCTGCTGCCAAATGTTAGTTTAGGTTACATTTGCCATGGATTCCAAATTAAAAACATTTCCAAACTATCCTAATATGATTATTTGGTCACTGTGTTGTAGGACTGTTTTATCTATCTATCTATCTATCTATCTATCTATCTATCTATCTATCTATCTATCTATCTATCTATCTATCTATCTATCTATCTATCTATCTATCTATCTATCTATCTATCTATCTATCTATCTATCTATCTATCTACCTACCTACCTACCTACCTACCTACCTACCTACCTACCTACCTACCTACCTACCTACCTACCTACCTACCTACCTACCTGTCTGTCTACGAGTGCAATAATGATTTTTTTTTTCTTAAAAAAATGCAAATAATGTGTAAAACTATACAGTATTTTAGGACACTGTCACGTTCAGACCTACGTGGATGTGACTTCTGTGTCCTGTAGTGACCTCCTTCCGTGCTGTGATATGATTGGCTGAAAGTTTACACAACACCCTGTCCCCGCCCTCCCGTCCACGAGGTGCGGATCCACAGCGCGGGTGGAGAGAGAAGACCTTTTTGACGTGGGTTGGACCGTCCATTGATCATCATTACACTACAGGTCGCAGCAGGACACGGAGGTAAAAGTTCAGGAGGAGGTGAGTGACAGTTCTAAACTTTTTACGGTTGTGTTGGAAAGTCAACTGACGCACCTTGTTAGGTTATTTTGAGAAAATAACAACAACTGTAGAAACTGTATTTCAGCAACAAGAGGAAGGTCGTGAAAGAAAAGAGTGTTAAAAAGCTTTAGTTTAGTTCCTGTGGGGCTGGTTGGTCATGTGGGTGGGTTTCAAAGGAAGTGTCAGCTGGTGGAGCACAGTGCGCCCCCTTTAGAGCAAACAATACACACGCATTGTGTTCAGTATCATAATGAAGTGCTTTCCAAACATTTTGGCTCGTGACCTCAATTTAACTTTATACATTTCTGGTGACATTCAAAACAGAAACGTTTTTTGGTGCTAAAATACATTTTTCACCAAGTAAATGTTTATATTGCAAATAAACATTTTTTTAGAAGACATTTTATCTATATAATAGTGATCGACCAATATGGATTTAAAAAAAAAAAAATTCTTACATCAAACTTAGCTGATGACTGATACAGTACAGAACGCTCATGTTTCTAACCCGATATTGATTTTTAAAAATGTATTAGAAAATATAAATTATGACAGTTACTGTAATAAATTTGTCTATTTTCTTTTTTTTACTTCATTTTTTTCTTTTCTTTTTTCCTGTTTTTTCTCCTTTTTTCTTTATTCTTTTTTCCTCTTTTTTGTTACTTTGCCCATTTTCTCTTATTTTTTCCTCTTTTTTTGTTCTCCCCCCACACCACCATCTTTTCTTTTTAATTGTTTCCCTCTTTCTCCCTCTTTCTCTTTTTGTTCTTTTTCTCTTCTTTTTTTTCCTTAGTTTTTCCTCTTTTTTTCTCTGCCCCCCCCCCTTCTTCATTTTTTCCACTCAACAGGCCAATACTGACAAGAAAAAAAACACTTAAATATCAGCCCAATATATGGTCTTGCCTATGCATCAGTCTATCATTACTATACAGTATATTATTATGGGTGGAGGCAGAAAAGTCAGGTGTAGGTTAATGCAAAACGTGATAATTCTATTTCCTTGGTCATGATATGTACAGTCAGTCCAGCTTGTATTTACAAAGCTGATAATTAATACTGAACAAACAATAACTCAAACTATGAATTATGAAAGAGCTGCAGCATCTGAAACTAAAAGATAAATGGTACCATAGTGCTTCAGTTTCAGACTCACAGTTGACCTGTTATGGATTGGTATTGTCTCTGTTAATGCATCATATTTTTATTAGTAACTATTTATTTTATTTTTTTATCAAATACTCAAAATGTCAGACGACCCCATTTGAATTCCAGGTGGATATAAGGTATGTGGGGTCCTCAGCCCAGGATTGAAAAACACTGTCCTAATGGCTCCTTTTACTATGTTTTGGTGCTAGAAATATTTAATTTATTTGATTAACACATAAAGACCCAGATATCTACTGATTTAAAATGTTTAACTGTTGATCCATTAATCTTATTAATGTATGTAAATAATTAGTGTAAAATACCTCTTATCATTGTCATTAGAACTGTATGACCAGTCTGGACATTCAGGGGCTCCATGGACACACCAGTAAAATCCACTCATTTTAATAAATGACAGAGGATGGAGACAGTTGTTTCATGTATTCAACTATTGATATCTTTGCTAAAAAAAAAAAAAACCTCACATGTATTCAGTTTATTCAGTTTCTGATTGAACTCTTTGAATTGACTATAAATCTGTGAATTAAATATAGGAAACTGCATGATTTACACTGAAAAAAGCAAAGCACAGAGGATAATATGCTAATAATTTGTAATTAAAAATATTAAGTATGGATAAAATGTCACATGGGAGCTGCCATAAAAGTAGCTCCTCGTTTTTTTTTAAGATTAAGTATCTGACTAAATGTTTTGGGCTGATGAGTGATGTGGAGCTCTCCTCCTCTCCTCCTCTCCTCCTCTCCTCCTCTCCTCTCTCCTCCTCTCCTCTCTCCTCCTCTCCTCCTCTCCTCTCTCCTCCTCTCCTCCTCTCCTCTCTCCTCCTCTCCTCTCTCCTCCTCTCCTCTCTCCTCCTCTCCTCTCTCCTCCTCTCCTCCTCTCCTCTCTCCTCCTCCCCTCTCTCCTCCTCTCCTCTCTCCTCCTCTCCTCCTCTCCTCTCTCCTCCTCTCCTCTCTCCTCTCTCCTCTCTCCTCCTCTCCTCTCTCCTCTCCTCTAACATTGAACCTCATGGCAAATTGCTCATGTGTCTCCTGCAGATATACTAGGTTTGCCATAAATCTCAAAGGTGATAAAGGATCTAAGTTACAACTGGAGAGCTGCAGCTTCCGTCTGTCATCAACAACCTCACCAGAGTATGATAGGAAAAGGAAGGAAGTGTTTTTCAATCATTTGTCAGTTTAAATCAGTGTCTAAATACAGTTCAATGTTGGACAATCTCTGACGTAACGTGCTGTGCCGTTGAAAATTATCTTGGGTTCATCTCACAGCTGATATCGTAGAGCAGTGTGTTGTCAGACTTTGCTTTGTTGTAAAGTTTGTGAAGATCTCATCAGCTGCCTCTCAAGGAAAAAAAAAACAAAAAAAAAAACATGTTGCTCAACGGAGCTGTTGCAATAAAATGCAATTTGCAATCATGCCGAGCACTGAGAGCACTCGTCTGCTGCTCAAGAGGTCACGAAAATATCAGAGAGGCTTTTTTATTCACCATGACATCAGAAAGAATATGTGAAAGGAATATGTAATATAAAATCAGTAATGTGTGGAAGTGGTGTCGGTGTTAGTTTTAAAGCAGGGGAGTTGTCAACAAACAGCCTTGGACCGGCAACAGGTTACATCTGGTTACCTGCGGCCCATCTCATTACTGTCCCACACCGGCACCTCAGGGGGAGACGTACCTCCTCGACTCCTCTGCCCTATACATGAGGTCAAGAATGCCAAATGCTTGTTAACAGTGTTCTGCTGCAGACAGGTGGGGTCTATGGTGCGTCTCGCCATCTGTGCAGCACAGGCAGACGGCGTCCACTTAGTAAGTAAAGGAAGTAAAGAGTTTACTGCAGAAGGTTGACGTCACTTTCATCTGAACATCATGTCTGAACTCCTCCAGGGAAATGAGAAAGATGTGTGAAGGAGAATCTTTAATTACCACCAACACCAGCGTGATTCATGATGATACTGATGTGGGCGTTATGGCCTCGTATACACTGTGAGATGTGATCAAATGTCTGCTGTCAGAGAGCCATCTGCAAAACTCATTTAGAGCTTGTTGTTTTGGATTAACTAGTGATCGACTGATATGTTTTTTTTGTTTTTTTTTATAAACAGCCACTTTAGTCGATGACCAATACAGGATGCTGAAATTTATAAACTGATATTTGAAGCTGATACTGATTTAAAAATAAATAAATTATATATATATATATATATATATATATATATATATATATATATATATATATATATATATATATATATATATTTTTTTTTTTTTTTTTTTTTTTTTTTTTTAAATTCTGTCAAATGAAAACAAATGTAAAACCTGAAATGAAATAAAATGAAAATTTTCTTTACTTAAGATTAGAAAATAAAAAGTGTGACCGTTAAACTGATAAATATGACCAAATGCTTGCCTTCTGGGTTTTTTTCCCACTTCTTTTCCCTCTTTTTAGTTTCTTTTTTCTTCTTTTTTTCCTTTTGTTTCCCCCTTTTGTTCTTTTTTTCTCTCCTTTTTTCCTGTTTTTTTTCTTCTTCCCCCTTTTTTCTCTCCTTTTGTTCTTTCCTTTTTTTTCTCCCCCCTCCTTTTTCTCCTTTTCTAAAATTCTATTTATTTATTAATTTTATTTAATTATTTCGGCTACAGAAAGGATGATACTGAAACATCCGTTTTGTTTCGACCACTAATCTGTTTTACCATTTGTGTTGGAACCACACAGCTGTTATATACTCCTGAGTTTGTTTGTTTGGTTTTTTTCATATCGCAATATATATCACAGGGTTAAAGAAAATCACAATGTCAGTTGTTTTTTTTTAATCATGCAGCTCTTGTTCTGGGTACAGAAAAGTGATTGCAAGGTTATTGTACATTAAAAAAAGACAAAATTTACCTAAAATGTTGGTCCTATCAACTTGCCATATTTGCTAGTCTGTTCCTTCATCAAATATATGCCAGTCTGACAAACTGTAGCAGTCAACTCTTTCTGGATTTTGTGTGAATCTACACACACACACACACACACACACGCCACTTGGATTTTATGATATAGATTTGCATATCCATGATGAAAGTTTTTAATTTATGAGGCTCTTAATTCATCCTTATCAGGAAGCTTCATTATCATCCAGCGATGGTTTACTTTTGTATTTTCAATCACACACTGCAAAATGAATGTCTACTCCTCAAATGCAAAGAGTTTTGTTCATCATTTTGTTAGTATCTTAAGCTTTATCTACAGCGTATTAGGAAGAAAAACACACTCTAAATATCTCACTTTTTTTTTTTCTTTCAACTTTTACATAGTGTGTGGAGACCACAATTGTTTGTGTGGTTGCACCATTTTATTTTTTAAGTGCAGTTTCATTCTCATTGCATCATGGTGTTGACGAATGAATTTAACATGGTTGAGTTGCCGTTCTGTGTGTATTAAACCATCTGACAGGACAGTGATTCAATTCCAAATTCATAAGAAGCCACCTTTCTGCAATACATCATCCACTTAGAGAGGAATATCTGAGAGGGGGAAAAGGGTTTCATTATGAGTATAAAGCAATGTGAGGTGAATCTATGTCTCTCTGTCAGAGATTGAATCCAGTCGGCACAATGGCAGACAGTGGGAAAACTAATGAGACTGAAGCTGTAGCAGCAGAACACGCTAATGGAGATCAGCAGGTGAGGAACACTGTGACCCACTGTGACATCTATTACAGACCCCAACTGTATTTTCAGCTCATGTGAAGCATGCAATTTCCCCTTTTGATAAGGTGCTTAGGGGCATCATTGTTATCTTTAACCCCTAACTATCATCTCTAACCCAAACGGTAACACCAGAACTCTCACTATATACAGACATGATTGAATTTCCCCATTTTTGTGACTTTTTTTTGTTTGGTTAGAATGTTGTTTCCAGAGTGAGCAATCTGCCCCTGGTCAGTTCCGCCTGCGATGCAGTTTCCAGTGCTTACAGCAGCACCAAAGACAGTGTACCCTTGCTGAAGGGAGTGATGGACGCTGCAGAGAGCGGCGTAAGAACGCTGGGAGCAGCTGCTACTACCGGTTCCAAACCTCTTCTGGACATTATAGAGCCACAGCGTATGTTCTACTGTTCTCTCTCTCTCTCTCTCTCTCTCTCTCTCGCTCGCTCTCTCCCTCTCTCTTTCTACACATATGATGTAATATATATGCAATAATGGCTCATAAATTTACAACATTAAAATGTCAAAGAATATTGCAGCCTTGTTTCACATTAAAGGTGAGAAAGTGATGTCAGGGCCTCTTGTTCCCGAGGTGAACAAAACGGCTTAAAAATTACAAGGGTTTTTTTTTCCCCCCTTGTTGTTCTAAAAAGACAGATTTACTTTCTTTTACAACCTCCAAAATGTCATCTCTTACCATAAAGCATCATTTGATATTTAAACTATCATTTCAAATTCATACAAAAAAACTGATAATGAATAAGCATTTTTCTTGATCTTATTAAACCAAAGTCTTGTTGTTTGTTTCAGTTGCCACAGTAAATGAATATGCCATGAAAGGACTGGATAAGATGGAGGAGACACTCCCTATTCTTCACAAACCAGCAGACAAGGTACATGAAAGTCTACTCCAGATCTTCTTTCATGTCTTTTATCCTTGGTGATGCTCTTGTATCCTTATGTAACAGTACAGTAGATTTATGTGATAATACCTTAACCACATTCTTGTTTCTTATGTCTAATAAACAGCTCTCACTAATAGTTTAGTTATCTCTCTATGTCAATGCACAAACTCTATTAAACTCCAGGTAACCATAGCAACAGTACTTGCATTTCATAGGAGGGTTTTTACTTACTGAGAAGATGGAAACAAATAGGCTGTGGCTTTAACTGTCAATTTCAAGCATTGATGATAGGGCATTATTAACTTCAGATTTTTCAGATCAAATTAGTTGAATGAAGTTGAAGTTAAGTTAACTAGTTATACACACAGCCATTCAAGCATGAGCAACTTGTTCTAATGTTCACTATAATAATGATAATAATCTTAATACTGGATTTGATTTCTAGTTGTTTTCAAGACATTCCAATCTCTTTACATTATTGATCCATTATTGATCCATTATCACATTCTCCCTCTGGTGGTGGTAAACTACATCTGTATCCACAGTTGCCCTGGGGCAGACTGACAGAAGCATAGCTGCCACATTGCACCAAATGGGCCCCTTTGACCACTACCCAACATACAGACGCATTCATACATCAGTGTGAGCAACAGTGGACACGAGGAGGGTGAAGTGTCTTGCTCAAGGACACAATGGACTGACTAAGATAGAGCAGGATTTGAACTGCCAACCATTTGATTATTGGACAACCTGCTGTACCTCCTAGTAACTAGTGATTGACCAATATAGATTTTTTTTTTTTTTTTTTTTTTTTTGGAGGGGCCGATACTGACATAGAGTTTGTTTGGTTGGTTGTTGTTTTGTTTTGTTTTTTCAGATCAGCCTTAGCCAATGACTGACATAGGCCACCAGTATTTGTAAGCTAAATATTTGAAGCCAATACTGTTTTTTTTGTGTGACGAATGATAACAAATGTTAGAAAAACTTTTTTTTTTTTTTTTAAACGGAAGTGTTTATGGAACTAAAAGTAATATTAAATTACTGGTTAAAAAAATAAAGAAGTAAGGTAAGGTAGAACAGGTAACATTAACACATAGTAAAACTTGCATTCAGATAAAAACAAAACAAAGGGTTAAATTATCTTAATTCTTCAAGTCAGTTCTTTCTAAAATATACATTTACAGTGGAAATATTGGCCAGATATATTGACCGGCCGATATATTAGTCTAATGTTAACTGTAACATTAGCTATGTACAGGATGGAGCATAATGATGATAAAAACAAAAAACCTGAAAGTCCTTTTCAGACATTTTAATCCCAACAAAACACATGCTAACACCTTGGATTTTCTTTTAAATTTAAGTGAACAATGTACATTAAAGTGGGAAAAGATTAAGATAGCATCAGCCAAGACACAGCATGTTTGAGAAAAGAGCGCATTGTCTTCATAAACTAAATGAACAGGCTAAAACACACTGGCTGTCCACATTATTATTCTTTATTGTTGGTGCTTGCATGGTTCACAGAACATCCCATAGGTGATAGTTTTTCTAGATCACAATACAGCTGCACAATATATTGTTTGAGCATCGACAATACAATGTGTACGTGTGCACAATAGTCACATCGCAGGTCCTGCAATGTAGAAGCTCAACTTTTTCTCATTTGATTTTAAGAGAATCTGACACACACTGAGCGCATCACAGTCATTCTGTACCAGTTTAGAGTGAGTCACTGGGAACAGACTGAAAAATGAGAAATGGATGAGCAAGAAAATCACCCAAAACCAAGGCTCGGCGCCAAAAAGAAAAGCAACATCAGTTATATGGAATTATTTCAACTACAAGACAGATGATACTGAAACGTATGTTCTGTGTTGATCACTTATCTGTTTGTGTCGGCTCCACACAGCTGTTATATACCACTGAGGATTTTTTCATGTTGGAATATATGTATATCGCAGAGTTTATTTAAAAAAAAAAAAAAAACAGCCCTAACTCAGTCAGTTTACTAATCCTACTGAGCCATCTTCTTCCTTGGGTCTTGGCTTTGCACTAGTGATACGCAGGTCTGGGATAGGGGTGTATGATATTTTAAAAAATCTGATGTTGCGATTTTTAATTTTATTATTATTTTTTTTAATCCTGCATTATATATTGCAATATGAAAAAATGCTCAGGAGGATATAATAGCTGTGTGGCTCTGACATACGTAAGTAGTCAATCTAATTGGTTTGCTCTTGTTGTGGTAGCAGGTGGAAGACACTGTCAACACAGTGTCATCTTTCTGTAGAAGAAATAATTCCAGATGACTGAAGTTGATTTTCTCCTTGGCACAAAGTCTTCATTTTCAGTGTTTCTTTTTCTCTTGCTCGTTACTCATTTTTCAATGTTGTTACCAGCATTCATTCCAAACTGATTAAGGACGACTGATTGGTGGATCACTGTGCACAGTGTGTGTCCGGTATCCTTGAAATTAGGTGAGAACACGCTGAGTTAATTTCCTGCACCTGCAATGTGACTATTACACACATGTACATTGTGATGTTGATCCTTAAACAACATACTGTGCAACTCTAATCTAGGTTTTTTGTTTGTTTGTTTGTTTGTTTGCCCTCTTTTGTGGAATTATTTGTGATTTTTGTGATTATTTGAAGTGGCATTTTTTAACCCACACCAACATTACTTAGGTCCACATATCTGCACCTCACTCCCTTTTCATGTAGAACTAGAAAAGCACTCGGAGAACACAGACCTCCACTAAGGCACATCACCCCCCCCACACACACCTCCAAATTGCCACCAAAAATTAAGAATTTTTTCTTTGTGCTAGTATCAACATTTCCTGAAAATGTAATCAAAATCATTTGATAACTTTTGAGTTTTCTTCATTTCTTCTATTTGTTTTGAGCAGAAGAAAAGTCAAGCACTTTTTGTGTACAAGAAACTAATGGTAGAGCAAATACATAAATAATGATAATCAAGACATTATAGTAATTACAAAGTACACTATTACTAACAAAACAAGTTCAATATGTACTGCTCAAAACGGAGTGGGGAAAAGAAAATCCCCCACCCCTATCTTGACAGTCAAATAAACGAACCCTGATGAAAACATAAAGGTAAAGGTGAAAGCAACGGTAAAGATGAGTGTATCAACATGTGCTGATTGAAGTTCACACACTGTCAGGTGATGGAAGGGAGATGAAGAATGACACATAACTAGTCGATTCCTCTAAAGTAATGTCGTCTTATGCCAGAGGCGTCAACAAACCCAAGTTTTCAGTTAGTTTCCTAGAGTTTTCATGACTTTGTACTCCACTTGTATTCCATTTTATATAGTAATGTACAAATGTCCGAAGCCAACATCAGGCTTGTTGGTTTAATAAAGTTTTAATGAACACATGCATTTCAGTCTGTATATTTAAGACGCAATCTAGATATATGTGAAGTATGTACAGCAGTAAAATCATGTGTCAAGGTGAAAAAATGCATCAAAGTGGTCATATTTAATTTGACCTCCCTTTGCACTTAATATGTCTTTAACCCTATGGGTCAGACAATATGAGATTTATTGTTAATTTTCTGATGTTTCATACCAGGTTTCATTTCTTTTTGTGCTGCTTCTTATCATGGGGTCAGAGGTCATATTAATACTGACTTTAACTTTTAGAATCCCATTTAGTTCAGTTTTTTGTGTGCCTATTAAGACTGCACACATTTTTTTATGAGTTTTCCTTTTTTTATCTGAAGAAAAAAGACTAATAAATAAATACCTTTTGCTTATTTCAACCTTGAAAAAAAAAAGCATAAGACTTTTGCCCAGTAGTGTATACTGACTGTAAGTAGTTTATTGCTATATTGATTGCAGTGGGGTTTTTTTGGGGGAGGGTTATTTCAGAGATGGTGATTAACCCCTTCTGAATACTTTGTTGCAGTAGAGTTTTCACAGATTTGTACTTGACTTGCATTTCCCTTTTCTCTACATTTCAACATGAATATTTGAACTTTCTACACATTTTTTTTTTTACAAAGGCACAATTGTACAATTTACATTTGAAGAGTTTATTGTTCACAAAGTGCCTTAAAAGCTATTTTATTTTATATTTTTTCTATTCATACCTTTTCTGTTTAGCATTGTGTGGATGGCAAAGTGAGTATTTCATTGTACAGGGGAACATGTTTCCTTACTATGCAAATGATGATAACACTTTGAATGTGAACCTTGATTCTAATGTATTTGTGTGGTGGGAATAATAGCACAAAGGAAAGATGTTCCCTCAATGTGAAAAGGAGACTGCATCTCAGAGAAGACTTCCTCTGATATTTTATGTTCTGTTGTAGTCAATGGGAACTGATTTGCACATTCAAGTAAATTGTTTAAGGATTTTATTTGAAGTCAGAATGTGAAAAAAGCCTGTAAAATATAATTAAAATACCTATTTTTAACTCTTACACATATCAGAACCTGTGCTTTTTTATTTTTTTCTTCAGTGCTTCTGCCTACACTTGAGTAAACTGTGCATTTTTCAGTTTAGGTGGAAATACTATCCTGTCATTTCCAACCTACTAATCCTCATATATATATATATATATATATATCCAATGTAATAATACTGAGCTCATAATCTCTCTTCTTTGGTCCTCAGGTGGTGTCGGACACAGTGGGGAAGGTATACCAGTCGGTGACAGGGGCCAAAGATGCTGTGGTAGGGGCTGTGATGGGTGGTGTGGAGCTGACCCGGGCAGCAGTCAGCGGAGGAATCAGCACCGTCATGGGCACCAGGATGGGCCAGATGGTCAGCAGCGGGATGGGTCTGGCCCTCAGCCGATCAGAGAACTGGGTTGACCAGAATCTGCCACTTACTGAGAGGGAGCTGGGTCAGTGCTCGTCCACAGTGTCGAGAGCATAAATCTGTTCAAAATGTGCAAAAACCAGTAGAAACCCCCGCATCAGTGGAATGAAATGAGACTGCAGCATGTCTAATTAATAGTGTTTTTAATCACACTTGAGCTTATCCAAAATATCGTCCCCCAAACCTTAATATCATGGGGAGGCTAAGTCAGACCCTTCTATTTTCGGGTCCATGGGTTGCTTAGCTCACAAAAAATTTGAATGGGAGTGAATGGAGCGAGTCAAACTAAATTCTGATTTTGTTTTACAAGTGCTCTGAAATTCACATATGATAGCGGTTAATAAGAAATATTTGATGTGGCATAGACAGACCACCCATTTTTGATGGGAAGCAAACATGACGTGAGGTTTTATGTGGCCTTAGTAAGAGACTACAATGCAATAGAGTCTGTGGTGACATCACATGCATGCTAGGCGTGTAGACCAAATTATTAATTGGTTTTACTTGCAAATGAATCTGCGGTTGAAAGCAGTTGAAACCCACATCAATAATTATCATTTATTATGAGCTACAACATGTGTGTGATACAGGGCACATGACAAACCAGATAAGATTTTAGCATTTTATTTCCCATTGAATACCATTCATTAATTTTCTGATCTCAGGCCCCATGAGCCTCCAGGAAGGGGCGGAGACTTAAGCTCCCCGTTTTGATAAATTCCTTTTTTTTTTCTCTCAAATCCAATCATCTATTTATTTAAAAAGATTAAAATAATAAATAGGCCTAAAATAATAGTCCCAAGTATATTTGTCTCTAATTGTATAAGCTTTCTAGTATTTCTAGTCTATTACGTATTAAAAAAAATTGACTTGGCACCTCAACATAAGACAGAGAAGAATATCATATGCATAGTCTGTGGGTTTTATTTCTGGAAGTATTTATGGATCTAGCAGAATAATAAAATAAATAAATTCTAGATGTTTTAGAGAATAATCCCACGATGTACTAAAACATGGTTCATGGAAGCAATAGGTAGTAGAGACTGATGGAAACACTCCATTATTCCTGTCTCAGCCTCATAGGAGGAAATAAACCATGCGTAACATAACCTATCGCACCACCTCTGATGATACTAAGTTATAGAAACCTCATCTACAGTATCTTGTTGTTCTTTTTTATGATTGAATGTCTAGCTCCAATTATAATTTATGGTTATGTAAACCAAAAATTAGGACGCAGAATGTCTAGTTAATGGTGTTTTTATCACACATGAACTCATCCAAAGTAACTTCACACAAACCTTTATATAATATTGACAAATTGATGTGTCCTCTCAAATCAAATCATTGATTTATTTAAATAGATTTAAATAGTAGATATACTGTATAGGTAGAAAACACATAGGTAGAACTTAATAACCCCAAGTACATTTCTCTCTAATATATCTAGTATATACTTTCTAGTATTTCTAGGCTGTCGCACATTAAAAATGGGGCTATTGGCACACCAGCATAAGCCAAAGATGAATGAAGTGAATTTCTAACTTATCTTATGCATAGTTTGCAGTTTTATTTCTGGAAATATTTATGGGTCTAGCAGAATACAATAAATCCTTGATGTTTTTATGGAATATTCACACTATGGCTCATCGAAGCAACAATTATTTACATACTGTACCTGTAAATAATTACTACAGTAGAAATGTTGTGGGTAGTTTCACTCATTTGTTTGTAACCGGCATGTCTAGTTAATGGTGCTTTTATCACACATGATCTCATCCAAAGTAACTTCCCCTCCAAACCTTAATGTAATGTTGGCAAAAATTGGCTTTGATCCCAAACTCCAACTTGTACGTATTAATCACAAAATCGTTTATTTTGTCACCCTAAAAGCTTTAACACTGTAATAAAAAATCTGTTTGCGTCAGCTAGTTTGGCTAAAAGGAACAGAGAACAATGAAATACTATTTTGTCTGGACCCTGCATGAACCATTTGTTTTTATAGTGGAAACACAAGGTGATGTGATGCACTGCAGGGGGGTCATAATGAAAAAGTACTGAATTACGCCACATTGACTTGAAGGTGAACACACAAAAGGTCGATTCTATTCATAGTGAGGCAGGACAGGGCATTACGATGGACTTCCATTCTGTTACCTTGGCTCATGAAGGACCTTCACATTCCAATACGCACAGCTCTGACACCTGCTACTGTTATGCTACGTTAGGTTATCATGACACTCTGCCCTAAACTACTGTAGATGATCACAGATATGAAAAAGATGACATCAACAACCGAAAAGTACGCATAGGTGACCTAGTCGGGGAGATTTGAGGTTTATTTATTTATTCTACACATTTGTGGTACTGTTATAAACTCAGAATTTATCAATCTTAATAAGTTGTCAGAATAAAATGTTTTGTAGTTTGAGGAGATACTTTTTGGCCACAAAGAATGCAGACTTTGACTGTTTTTTTTGTTTGTTTATTTTACATAGGTCTTCACAGTTTAACCCATAAAGTCCTAGTGTTACCTTTGTGACATTTCCTTTATGAATTTTTCTATTAAACCATCCTTAAATGATTTATTACCATTTATGATCCTCTATTTTGCTTTTTTCAGTGAAAATAAGGTATTTTCCCATATTTAATTCAATGATCATGTAGCTGTACATACAGTAGAAACTCAGATTGAAGTTGATTATTATTGTACCAGAAATGGAGAAAACTGAAGAAAAACCAACTTTTCAGTAAAGTGTATCATTAACTGAACATAAAAATACCGCATTTTCTGAACTATAAACCACACTCACCCCATCCCCAGTATCTCATCATCGATGCAGTGATGCCAAGCTTACATGCAACCGCATAATTGTCCTTCTTCGACAGCCAGATACATTTTTAGTGTGTGAAATGTAAATTAGCTGTGCTGTTGTTTGAGCTGTGGGTTTACAGCATCAGAAAAAAGGTAGTGCTTTATAGTCTGAAAAATATGGTAAACGTGTCCACTGTCATTGATCCAACTCCATGGGTTTTACTGGTGAATCAATGTTGTAGAAGATCACATTTTCTCTACGGAGCCTCTGAACATCCAAATGGGTCATAACTGATGACAATGAAAAGATGACAAACTATTTATTTACATGTACTGATGGGTATTGAACATATTAGAGCAGTAGATGCTTTGGTTTGCTTTTGTTTTCGGAGGGGGGGTCCTTTATAGGTTAAAATGTTGAAGTATTTGCTTAGATAATTAGTATTGAGAGTAATCATTCTTTGTAACACACAGCTGCCCTGGCTGAATCTACAAACGGTGACATGATGAGTGCACCATCACCACCAGCCAGTGCCAGCTACTTTGTCCGTCTAGGAAAGCTGTCTGCCAAGGTACAAGAGCGAGCCATGGAGCACTCCCTGATCCGTGCACGCCATGCCAGGGATGCCACCTACGCCACTGTAACTCAGATTGCCAATACTCTGGACCTGTTAGAGAGCAGTCGGGCCAGTCTGGGTACCACCGGTAACCAGACGGGAGCAGCCTCAGAGCAGCTGCTGCAACAGCGGTGGACAGAGTGGAGGCAGGGCCAAGCAGACGCTGAGCAGGCACAGGAGCAGCCAGACGGAGCCAAGGATGAGACTGAGGTCTGGGTTCAAGCATTCTGAGGCTAGCGTAAAAAACATCTGAATAATTCACTTTAATGAAAGCAACAGTTCAGAGATGTTAAAATCCTGAATGAAAATCCTCAATATTATTTGAAATAAAAGTCAAATATTATTGTATGCCACATTGTTAGATTATACATTCTCAAAGACCTAGAACTATTTTGTAGGAATTTTTCATACTTACTGGCCAAATGTATTAAATATTTTTTGTATTATTGCTGTCAGTATGATGCTAAATGAAGCGGCGATTGTTCATTTGAATATAGCACATACAGATATATACATTTAACTATGAAGTAAATTAGTGATGATACTAATTAGGCATATTCTCGAGTCTCAGGGATGTAGTTTATTTTATTGATGCTACAAGTCTACTGCAAAAATCAAAGTCTTTTCTCATTTTTAGTCAAAATATCTCATTACACTGAAAATAAGACATAATTAACTAAATAGGAACTTTTCAGTGAGATAGAAAACCTTGTTTTTAGACAGTAGATCTTAACTCTTATTTCAACAAATCTTACCAAGATAGTTTTCACTTGTTCCATTGGCAGATGGGGGTTTTTTTTGTTTTGTTTTTTGCTTAATTCAAGCAAAAAATAAAAAATCTCCCAATGGAACAAGTAAAAATTAACTTGGTAAAATTTTCAGGATCTATTGTCTAAAACTAAGTTCTTATATCTCACTGAAAAGTAATTTTTTTGGTGATTAGGTCTTATTTTAAGTGTGATGAATGAGATATTTTGGTGAGAAATGAGGAATATACACTTGGTAAGATTAATTTTTTCCAAGTGTGATCAGTTTCTCCAGGCAATAATCCAAATAATAATGGATTAGATTTATACAGTGTATTTCTATTAACACATACTCAAAGATAACTCTTGTGTAAAAGAAAGGCACTTCGAATCAAATATTTTGTCATTTTAGCTGCAAGCGATCCTTGTGTAAGCAGCCCCCAAGACTGACAGCACAGTTTAAAAAAAAGACTGAAAAACTAAATTAATAAAAACATTAAAAAAAATAAACAAAACAAGATGGCGTATAATACAGAAACAAAAAGTGTTAAAAGGCCAGGAAGAACAGGTGGCTTTTAAGAAGAGATTTAAAAGCAGTGCAGGAGGAGGCCAGTCTGATCACAGTCTAAGACCAGCAGCAGAGCTTACAGGATGTTCTAGGCACCATCAAGCGCAGTTGATCAATATGTGTGTGTGTGTGTGTGTGTGTGTGTATGATATAGGGTGGTACAAGACTATGGAGGGATTTAAAAATGGACAGGCAGTCAATGAAGTTCTGCTAAAACTGGAGAAATGTGCTCATATTAACAAGTAGATGCATGTGGTCGCTGTCAGCCATTTATATCTGAGGGTTGAGACTGAAGAATCAGTGTGTTGTTGAATGTTTACTGTTACAGCTGCTGAAGGAGGACCTAGTTTGCTTTATATAAATACCGCTTTTGTGTGTTGTCATAAGCCAAAACCACCCGGAAAAACTATTTTAGTTTTGACTGTGCTCTATTTAAAAGTTTCTTATAATATCCTAAAGCTGTCTGAAAAATGTAGTTTAGTACAAAGTACAACATGTGCCTCCGAGAAAGTTGCAGAAATTGGAAATACACAAGCATAAACATTTTAAATCTGTACACATTTTGCACAATAATCCAGTAAACATACTTTAATGTTTGTTCATATCACTGATTATCACTTTACAGCAGCTGGAATGGCGGGTCCTCTCCATGGTGCGTGGTCTGAGCAGTCAATTGAAGTCTGCTTGCTCCAACGTGGTGTCGAGCGCTCAAGGTCTACCAGGTGCGGTTCAGGACCAGCTCAGCAGTGCAAGGCGATCAGCTGAGGAACTGCACTCCTCCCTGGGGAACACCAGTACACTCACACCCCTCCTTCTGGAGCGGAGCCGTCAACATCTAACTCAGGTACTAATTGCACTTCACATGGTTTATTTTGCTGCATCAGCTCAACCAATAATATTACTTTACAAAATTAGCTCCTCCATTAGTTCTCATTGGTCGTTACGTAATAACTCTCTGGAGCAGGCATGGGCAAACCATTCCCAAAGGGCCGGTGTGGCTGCAGGTTTTTGTTCCAACCAAACATCAGCACACCAGACTTGATTCAATTAATCAACTGATCTCAGTCTTCAGAGAGTTCATTGGTCAAACTATGTTCTCTTGGTTGGTTGACACAAAAACCTGCAGTTACACCGGCCCTTTGTGGAATAGTTTGCCCATGCCCGCTCTAGAGTCTTGGTGGAAATGATTTCAGCTGAACACAGTGCCCATTCTCAGGAGCACACATGTTCTCATTACATGCATTAATAAAACTAGGACAACAAAGCCGTGTTGTGTTTAGTGTAAAAAAAAAACAAAAAAACACGCAACCTCAAAATCTCTACCTCACGATAAAGTTGTGAAAAACTGTTGTTGTTTTGTATTGTAGGTTTGGAGTCATTGTGTTGAAAGTGATTTTTGCATATCTATCTCTAGGTTCAACAGTCTTTGGATGGTGTCATGGAGTATCTTTTGAACAACACCCCTCTCAACTGGCTGGTGGGACCATTTGCCCCTCAGCTAGTGGAGAAACCAGAGGCAGATGTTCCAAACAAGCAGGATGAACCACACAACTAGACTTGATGACTTTGTTGTGTTTGTTAATGAGTTAATTTACATTTGAAACATATCATTCCTACTAGTTACAAATGGACTGTTTTTTGGAAAATGAACTACCCTAGGCTACATCTATAAGCTTTAATCACAAATGCCTTCAAATAACTGATTCCATTAATAAAACCTATTATACAGAAAGCACAGTGTAATGGTTTCTAAAAGAGTTTATATCCAGCATTGATGCACTTTATTATGTATCATGGAAAAACATTAAAATATTTAACATCTAATGAAGATGTAATTTAGAGATCGCAATATATAATGACACTTTATGTTGTTTGTCATTGAATTTGCCAACATTTTAGGGTTAGGGTTCTTGGTTACCTTGACGGTGGAGTTAATTTGTTTATATAAATACTTGTTGTTTTTCTTTTGAGTCTGGGTTAGGGTTGGACTGTTTTTGGTTAGGTGTTATATGGGACCACTCAGAATTTTCAGCCCTTTTCTCACATCCTTATCCAGCTTTTTAACCAATTTTGAAGGAAATACAGGAGTGTGAGCAAATTAATGCATTAAGACCAGAAGAACTTTATAACTTAAACCTCCTTTTATGCTACTTCATTTGAGTGGGAGTGCAGGGAATTCTAATTAAAATAAATCTGTCACATACTGAAGGTCTGTAACGTGTATGGTTTGTTGCATGTTTGTGTTTTAGAGTTATATAGATGTTGAATCCAAAAAAATAAGAGCTGCCTTTGAATAAAGCAGTAGGAAGATGAAAAAGTAAATTCAAATAACTTCTGTGTGCATTTATCTTGTGTACCCCATAGACTTCATATAATCAGGCTAAGATCAGTTTCATAAAATTGTTTTTAGTTTGATCAATAATATTAGACCAGTTTCAGTTTTGTTTTATACGTCACATTACAACTGCTTCACAAAAATAATCAAGCACAAAAATTTTGACAGGCTTACAATTACAATGTAGACATGTAATGCCTTCATAACAAAGATCAGTCATAAACTGTGGTTTGATTACAATTAAAGTTCAAAAACTTTTGATGAAAGATGAGAGAAAATTTAAATGAATCAGAATGCAATGATTTTTTTTTATTCACAACAGAACATGAGAAACCTAAAATACTTAAATGGTCTCCACTTATTTAGCACTTTTCCACCTTCATGGTGCTCAAAGCGCTTTACATTAGCTTCACATTCACACACACACACACACGTACACTAGTAGGTTTCTCAGGTCTAAGGTCAGTCTTACTGGAGCCTAAGTCAGGGTTAAGTGTCTTAACCCTGACTTAAAGAAAATGCTCTATTTTAAGGAAGGAAAAAAAGGTAAATTTTGAGTGCGCTGGCAGCAATACATGTTCTAAGTGTTTGGATAGAAGGTAACAAAAGGCTTCAAAAGTAAGTGGTCCAAAAACAGTTTGAAAAAACATTTTGGAATTGGCAAATAGGTCAGTAACATAAGCAGGTATAAAAGAGCATCTTAAAGAGGCAGTCACTCGGTACAAAGGATGGGCAGATATTCACCAATCTGTTAACAATTTTAAAAATAATGTTCAGTTTAAATTTGCAAAAACTTTGATGATCTCATCTTATACAAAATTTGTAATACAATAAAATGAATCAGAAAATCCTGAGAAAAGGGATAAGGTTCAAAATATTGTGTACCTGTGATCTTCAAGCCCTCACTGCATTAAAACCAGGTGTGATTCTATAATGGAAGTCAATACATAGGCTTAGGAACAATTCAAGAATATTGTGACTGTGAATGCAATTTGCAATGCCATCCACAAATACAGGTTGATACAAAACTGGAAAAGCCACTCTCTTTTCTGGGCCAAAGCTCAAATAAAAGGGATGGAATCAAAGTAGAAAACTGTTCTATGGTCACACAAATTGAAATATGAAGTTCTTTTTTGGAAACGTGTCCTGACAAGAGGGAAGTCGCCATCAGCATTTATTTTAGTAGTCTCTGGTTGTATGGTGTATGTTAGCATCTATGAAATGGGCTACTTGCACATCTGTAAAGACACTGTAGTATTGGTGTACTGCTATGTAAAGACAGTTGGGTGTGGACTCCAAGGTAAATAGTAAATAATAGATGGTTTAAACCAAAAGCTAATAAAGATCTAAATAAATGAAATTAAATCTATGCTGAAAGGAGTATTGCAAGTTTTAGAGCAAGCAACTGGTCTGCTCATATCCCAGACAGTCATGGACTTATATTAAAAGAAGGGATGTTTCAATGAGCAGCACAGTCACACATTGGTTAGTACTGGTGCCTCAGAAAGAGAATCAAAATTGGATGCCCACTTGGTCCATTAGTGAATGTGTTTTTTGCTTAGTGTATGTACCTTTTTTACGGTATAAGTGTTTTTGTTAGTGGTGTAAGTATTGTGCCGTTTTTGCTAGTGTAGGTGTTTTTGTTGGTAGTGTAGGGTTTTGTGCCGTTTTTTGTGATGATGTATGTTGTTTTTCTTCGTGTAGTTGTACTCCTTTTTGTGACAGTGTGGGTATTTTTGTGATGGTGTAGATGTTTTGTTGGTGGTGTGGGTGTTGTACTGTTTTTTGTGGTGGTGTACTGCTGGACTTTGTTATGTTGTTCGTTTGAGTGAAGGCTGAATCAATGCTGGGGTGACGTCATAGTCGTTGTTTCGAATGTCGGGAGCTAGCGCTGGGTAGGAGGCCGCGCACTCAGCTGGGGATAAAGCTTGTTTAAATCTGAAGTTCGGGGTCTTCGACAGCCTTCGGTACCTTGAATTTCAGGTACTGTCTTTCTATTAGTCCGCTAGCGGACTGTCTCTTCGCGTGTGACCGCTTTTAAACCACCCTGAACACTGTCGGGAAGCGCACTGTTGTGGACTCGCCGATTATGCTAGCATTGAGCTAATGGTAGCCGGCTAACACCAGCTATTTTCGGTTTAAAACATAACATATGCCTACAGTTTGAGACTAATGATAGTGTACATTTTATTTCTGTTGTTTCCTGGTTTTAATGAAGAGGTGCCAAGCAGCATATGTCCTTCTTTTTGTGTTGGTATGTAGCGTCAGGCAGAAGGTCCAGCGAGGCTGTTTGCTAATGTTAAAGTGTTTGCTTTGAGCTTCACAAGGAGAGGACGTCAATTGTTATCTACTGCAGATAAACTAAAACTACACACAGTCAGTTGTAAGTTGGCTGTTCTCAACGGAATTTATGTCTTGTTAACATTTAACAACTCGTCGGCTGATTTAGTGGCTTTGTTCAAGTTTTTGTGGTAGTATTGAGTAGATGTGGGTTTAGCTGTAGTTTTGTGTTAACTTTGTTTACGACCGAGGGAAATACTATAATTTCCCAAACTAACTGGGTTTTTGTCATGAAATGAGTAGCCCATGTCTCTTGTACATTTTTTGTTTTATCTGCTTTAAACTGTTTCACCTAGTTCCACAAGCAGCTTCATAGTTGAAGACTTGCATCTCCTGAATGATGCAACCAATAACATTACCTTTGTTTTTATGTATTTTATTTGCTGCCATGTTTCATCATTGAGTTTTGAGAATTACAAATATGAAGTAAACTTTTTTATTTGTCTTTGAGTGTGCTTGAAAACTGAGGAACCAGCTCATTAGTTACAAGTTGGTTTTATTTTTTAACTAGGCTTTTTCTCACAAGACTTTATTAACCCTATAACTGATAGGCCATAACCTTCAGGTCACACTAAAATCAGCTTTTTCTTTCAACTCTACTCTCATGCTCCAATGCCAGTCTCCAAACTCTTTTGGCTATACGTGTAAAACATGTACTATAAAACCAAAACGTGAATAATCATGCAATAAAACAGACACCAGAAATAATTTTGACTAACTTCTGCAACCCCATTTTCAGGAATATCCTCTCCCATCCCCCTTTCCCCCTCTGTCAGAGCATGGCTCAGGAGACCAATCAGACGCAGGTGCCAATGCTTTGCACTATGGGATGCGGTTTCTATGGTAACCCCCGCACCAACGGCATGTGCTCGGTCTGCTACAAGGAACACCTGCAGAGGCAACAGGGAGGGGGGCGTTCCAGCCCCCCGGGAGAGAAAGGTAGGAAGATGGGAGAGACATGACCTACAAAGAGCAGGGGTGGGGGGATTGCTGGATATGGGTCTGTTAGGTAAAACATCTTGGAACAGGGGCCACTCAAAACTTGTTCGGGGTTGTAAAAGGCACTGGACTTTGCTAAAAGGGGTTGGAGAACAGAGGTAGCAGTAGCTGCCTCCGTTGTGGCATCACCAAGCAAGAGAGTGACATCACCATCTGTTATTTCACATTCACAAACATGGGCATCGAATGGCATAAAGTAAAATAGCTGGAGAGGCAGCCATGTTCAGGGTCCAAATGTCAGGTTTTGTGTTTTCTGTGCTGTATCCAATTGTTCCATCCCCTACACAGCTGCTACGTCACCGGCAGGATCACCAGGATCAACTGGTGTGAATGTGGAGAACACAACCTCAGAGCCCAATACAGAGACAGAGACAGAAACAGTGGCGGGAACCCCACCTGAGGAACAGACAACCAGGTACTCCAATGGGCAGACAAGAAATTTGAAAGAATGTCAATATATAAACATATGAGCATGCCTGTATTAACATGGTCATATATATTTGTCTAAGTGACATTCATTAGTGCTGACCAGTGATTTATCCAGGTATTTTGATATATTCATAAAGGTTACTGACTTTTTTGAAGCAGGGCAACAAAATAGGCAGTTCATTCTGTTTTACCTTTAACAAGTACAGAATCAGCAAAATGGAAAAAGCTCTTTTGTGGAAAGGTGACACTTGAAGTTGCAAAAACTTGCTTGAAGGCCAAGTCTTAAAATTGCTGCATAACGTTTAATTGTTTCAGGCATAGCTCATGTTTTATTGCAATCATTCATTTTATAAAGCTCTTGTATGATTTGCCTCAGCCTGGTGGCTTATTAATAATTCTTACTCAATTTTAATACAATTACCTACAAAGTACAAGTTAAGTCAGTATGTTGTATAAGTTGATAATATAACTTTGTAGTGTTATGAAAGTACATGTTTTTGTGTTATTGTAACATCAGTCCCAGCTCTCCCAGTCCAGTGACTCAGCAGATGACAGCTATGAGTATTTCCCAAGACTCGGGAGCTGTGGACTCGGATCGAGCAGAGGCCGAAGAGGGAGAAGAGGAGGGTACTTCTAGTAACACAGGTGACACACTTGCCTTTCCAAAGTGTACCCTTTCCCACTTTTTCCCTTACTACAAACGGTAATTTCTGTAATTGCTATAGTGGAGGGCTCTACTATATCTATGAAGTATGGAGTGCACTTGTAGCCTCTCCCATATGTATTTTTAACACTGAGGCATCACTAGTCTACTACTACTTTTACTACAAGAGGCATGCATTTCAACAAATTTTCTCCCCTGTGTTTTTTTTTGGGGGGGAGTCAGAGCCAGCAGTGGAAACAGCACAAGCTTCAGACGGTGACCAAACCCCTGATAAAAATAAGAAAAAGAACCGTTGCTTTGCTTGCCGGAAGAAAGTGGGCCTTACTGGTAAGGAAGCACAACAGCTTCACAACACACACTACAACAAACACTGCATTGAGATCTTTTTGGGTATTAGTCATTAATGGAACTTTTTGTTTAACCGTCTGTAGATTCATTGATTCATAAGAAACTGAATCACTTGAATTCAGAGGGCAACATACTGCAAGTCAGTGGTATATTTCACAGTCCAAGGCATTTCACAGTTTACCGCTGGTGTTCAGTTTTTTCCAAAGTGGACTTTTTCAAAGAAGGCTCTATGGTCCCTTTTGTGTTAAATAAGAATATTTGTGATGTAGACCGACCACAAACATTGTGTCTTTTCATTGTTGGTTTAACCTGTTAAACCACTGTTTTTCAACCTTGGGGTCGAGACCACACATAGGGTCACCTGGAATTTAAACGGGGTCACCATAAATTTCTGGTAATTGATTAAAAAAAAAACACCAGAGACGTGCACTGTTAGGTTAACTGGTTAATCTAAATTGCCCATAGGTGTGAATGTAAGAGTGATTGATTCTCTCTTCTATATGCCAGTCCTGTAATGAACTGGTGACATGTCCAGGACGTACCCTACCTTTACCCATATGTAGCTAGGATAGGCTCTAGTGACCCTTGTGACCTTAGTGAGGATGAAGCGGGTTCAGAAAATGAAGTAAGGAATGATAAAACAACTTACTAATAATAAAAAAAATATGGTGAGTTGAGAGAGAAAATCAAAGTCTATAAAAGACAAACTGTGAAACTGAAACAACTATTTATCTGTCAAATGTTCATTGTGGTCAGTTTCATATGCTACAGCTCTTTCATAATTCATAGTTTGAGTTATTGTTTGTTCAGTATTAATTATCAGTCTTGTAAATACAAGCTGGAATGACTATACATATCCTGACCAAGGAAAATAAAATTCTCACTTTGTGCAGGAATCTACACCTGGCTTTTCTGCCTCCGTCCATAATAATATCCATTATATAGAGTTAATGTCATCTAAAATTAATGTGTATGTACAACATAGTATAGCAAACTTACATGATCAAACACAAAATAAACATGTTTTGAATGTCTTGGGTCACTAGAAATTTGTGATGTTATCATAGGGTCACGACTCACTAGCCCAAAAAAATTTGGGAAGTACTGCGTTAAACCCTGGGCCATTTGTTTCCAGTCAACATCATTTCAGTATAAACAATACAATGTTGATGGCAAACAAAAGCTGGTAGCAGAATCTCCAGTCATTACAAAACCAGGTTATGATTAGAAAACAGCAAAGGTAAATTTGTACTCCTCACTTTATTTTTTTAAACTTCTTTGTTCATTAATTTTTAGTGGTTGTGAAACAATGTTGGTACTGTTAAATCTGCTTAGTCTTAGCTTCACTGCCAAAGTTTGCCCAATGGTCTTTTGCCTTATGAAATTATTCATGACATATGCAGACCTCAGACTCTTAGCCTCTTTTAGATGTTTGGCTATATAAGTATTATTTGGATTGTGTTGTTTTGCCTTTTGTGTGTATTGCTACAAGCATTGTGTCGATTTAATGTGGCAAGATAAACAGAACGGCAACAAGGTTTATGAGGCTATGGGAAAGTTTGTTGTTTCCTCATCTTTTTTTTTTTTTTTTTTTTACTGAAAATTAATAAATGATTAAGTCTTTACACTAGGGTTGTCCCCATCTGATCACGACTGCAAACTCAATCCAGACTCAGACGTTTTGTTATCATCGCGTATTGGATAAATAATACATATATATATATATACATATATATATATATATATATATATATATAAACAATAACTAAATAGTATGTTTTTTAACTACCATTGTTCACAACAACAGTTTCTTTAATGTTGCACTATTCCTAATGTGAAGAAAATGTTATTCTATTTCTGTGATGTTCCGACATGAGACTGTAATTCAACCTACCTTATAGAAGTTGGTGGAAAAAATAAAGGACATCCTGGGTGTTATTCTTTGCTCTTAGTTCATTTCATAATGTTTTATGGAAGTATGGGATCGCGACTTGGTATCGGCAAATACTCAAAATCAAATGACTTGGATTCGGACTCAAGGGCAAAAAACCTGATTGGGACATCCCTACTTACACTGCTCAAAAGTTCATGTGTTCAAAAGTTGTTCTATTTTCTGTGATCATTTTTTTTTTCATGGTGTACTTTTCCTCTCTTTGCCGAAGGTTTTGACTGTCGCTGTGGTAACCTGTTCTGTGCCATTCACCGCTACTCTGACAAACACGACTGCCCCTACGACTACCGGAGTGCAGCTGCTGCCCGCATACGCAAGGAAAACCCCATTGTGGTGGCCGAGAAAATTCAGAAGTTGTGAGGACTAAACATAGAAAGAGTCTCTCTGACTTTGTGAATTTGAACAATGGCGAGTTGGATGAAACACCTGATATCATGGCTTCATTTGTTCATGGTAGTCTAACATGGGATGGGTGGGAATGGTGCGATCACAGCCACTGTCCGGACTCTTCCCTTATTAGTATCTCCCCCTCTCTCCAGTAGTTTGCGGCTGAATCTGATTATTTGTGCGTGTGCTTGTATGAAAGTGTGTGCTCATTTGCTTGAGAGCTGGGGAGAGAGCAGTAGGGGCTTGGTGGACATCGATGTTGCTGTGGGGAGGAAATACATTTGATTTTACCCATTTTTGTTTCTTAACTTGGGGGTGGGGGGGGGTCGTGTGGCTTTATTGTTTATACAATCCCCGTGAGGTAGTTGAAACAAGGCAGGGCTAAGCTGTTAGGAAATATGCAGCAGCACACCTAACAACATAGAGGTCAACCCAGAAGATCTAGCATTTAATAATAATAATTAAAAAAAAAAAAAAAACACCTCACTGCGAGACTCCATGTATCAGCAAGATCTTAAGGGCTTTGGAATATTATTTTTCCCAGACTAAAAATGATGTCAACTTCTTGTCAAATTGATATACCTTTTTTATTTTTCTTCCCACCTCCATTTATCTGTTTTCCTTTGGGTCACCACACGTTGAACTCCCAAGTCTCAGCATTTTTTTCAGAAATGTTCTTTGATATATTGACTTATCATACTGATATTGGGTGCATGAACAGTTATTGGAGGTTAGAGGTAGGGGAGGGAAAGGGTATGGGAAGCTGAATCTTGACTTACTGAGTGATTGAATCTGTGTGTGTGTGGGTTTTTTTTTTCTGTTTTAATGAGCGTATGACATCAGAAGATCTATATTAATATATTGTAGTTAGCTTGAATTGTGTGATTGCATTCTATTTATTTTTTATCATTTGGTTGATCTGTGCTGGAGGATTGGCAGCATGTGTCAGCAAATCATTAAGATTTGCACTTAACCTTTTCAATTATATTTAAGTAATTCCATTGATTATATAACCATTGAAAAAAAGAACACATTATCTTACCCAATGGAGTAGAGTCCAGTTAAATAATTTCAATTAAGATGTCTGTTATAGATGCGGAAACAAAGCACAACATGGTGTGTCAACTGCAGAGCACAAAGCAATGTCACACCTCAGTTTTTGTTCAGTATTTGGGTCATTTGCAGTTTATATTTGATCTGAATAGCAGGCTTTCTTGGGCGGGGGGTGAGACGTACTCTCCTTGAATACCCTTTTATGTTCTGTGGAGTCCAATGGAACTCCATGTTTTCTAACCACCAGCAGACCACTGACAAATACTGATTGAAAACTGATCTGTGTCACAGTTTCTCTACACATTGACACATACTTTGCTTTAACTAAGTAAAGACCAGCTCAAGGCTACAGAGATGCGCGCTGTGCTTTTACAATGTGCTTAGATTCAGATGAGTCCTTACTATGAAGACTGCTTCTAGCTAGCTTCTTCTAGGATCTTCTAACTTAATTGCATGTGTGCAGTAAAACATATGAGTTACTGTTTTGTAACTGGCTGCACTGTTTGAGGTGAAGCTGGAATGTTTCCAAAGCCACAGAGCAGTAGCACAATGCATGGCTGAACCTGAGTTTCACGTTAACAGGACTCTACTTTTTCCAAATGTAAATACCATATGGCGCCTATTCATATAGTATAATCTTAATGTAGATTTTTGCCAGGTAAGAAAGGTGGGGGACTAAACTGAGGACTAGTACTGTTAAAAAAAAAAAAGAAAAGAGAGAGCGAGAGAGAAAAGTAAGTACTTCTTTCCTAATTATAAAAAAAAAAGGAATGTGCCACAAATGGTGCAGGTATTATTTCCATATTCTGATGACTTCTGCCCATGTGATGTCCAGTTTTATTTCAGTAACTGGCTCCACCATAAATAACTTTTGACGGGCATATGGCTTTGATGGTTAACAAGACCTGTAAGTGTTATTAACCTTTCTAAATTACACAGTATCCCAGTCCATGCTTTTATCCTGTTACTGATTCTATTCATAGCTTAGTAATATCACTGAAAGTTAAAAAGCCCCAGGTGAGGCATGGGGGGGGGGGGGCATTTGAGGTTTTATCTTTTCATTATCACAGCTTTCCTTGTAAATGTTGCTTGATCTTGGTCATTAAATATTTATAAAGAAGAAAAAAACTGTAGAAAAGGTATTTGGAGAGTATGTGTTTTCTAAATAAGCCAACACAGAATGTTTTAGACACGAATGACTCTTCCTTGTATACACCAGTACAATGATGGACCTGACTGAATTTTATTCTGGACACTCAGAGTTCCTGTAGCCTTAGTGTTGGTGATGGACTTGTCTAAGTGGCTTAGTGGCTTGGTTTGCCGAGGCCAAGATTGTCTACCTGGGATCATTTGGTAATCCAAAGCCTGTTCCTTCACCTCACTGCTAGTATAAATCAAAATTCAGGAGTTGTAGGGAATTACTGAGTTATGATTGTGTACAAGGAGATACATTGTCATATTTAGGATTAATATTGAGGGTATGGTATTCCCTAAGGTATATCTTGTATATGCAGAATATTGAAGCTTGCCTGCTGGTTGGAACTTTGTCCCCTAGGAAATGTTCACCTTTGCTGAAAAGACTCATGGGTGCGAGTAAAGGCTCACTCCGGCACTCTTTCACCGGAAGACTCCTGTTCATTGGATGATTGTTCAACTGTCAGCAGGTTCACACTTGCTGTTTTTGTTGACTGCTCATGTTGCCCAGCTTTTTTTATTTTTAATACATGTGAGCAGTTTGAATGTAAACCACCACATTCACAGAACAAGCTGTAACTTTATTTTCATCATGTCATCATACTCGGCCCTTCATTGTCTCTGGGCAGAAGATGATGACCTACTAAGCTGTTTTACCGTTTCTGATGAAGGACTTGTCACCAGCAATTAGGGCAACCATACCTAAATAATCTATATATTATCAGTACATATACCGTATGTATGTTTGTCATCCCTCTTATCTTTCACTTTGAGTTTTGATGTCTTCAATCCTGTCTTTAGCACAAAATTTCATAATCGGTGTCTTCATCATGCAGAGGTTTTGATCAACAATGATAAACCTGCCAGTTATGATGAATCTGGTTGAAATTCAGTTTTACTGCAGAACTAAAGACAAGTGAATATGTCCTTGAGATGAGCTTGAGGGACAAAATATGAACTCTACATTGTTCAGAGTTGCGGGTCTTGTCCCTCGGCACTCCAGTCCCCCAGAAACACCACCAGATCTCTTTTTTTTTTTTTCTTTAAAGATTTAGGATTGTATGATGTGTAAGAGTAAGTATAAAACAATAAAATCACAAAGTTTATTTTAAATTACATTTGTCTCTGTATTTCTTTGTGCATTTAGTGGTAGCAGGTGCTTATGAAAACAGTTGTGTATTAAGACATTTCCGACTCAACTGTTTTGCCACGAGCGATGTCAGTGAATTAAACACATTTTGCCTATTGGTGAATAGATTTGAAAAACTGTAAATCATGGATAAAATGGCAATGGGATGTCATCAGATGAGACATGCAATTAGCTATTGGACAAATTGCTAAATGTTTGACATAGTTTAACATGTCATAGCACTTTCTATAAGTATAATTAATTTCACCAGTACGATATATGGTATATATCTTTTATTCACACTTGGACAAGGTGAAAGATAAAAATGTGTACATGCTCACAGTATACCTACACAGATGTTTTGATTCAGCTTGCTTAAAGACCTCCGCATGCGTCCATGCACAAGCACAGATCACAATTTATGGATACCTCTCCTGGTGGTTTGGATGCAGCTAATTTTTCAGTTTCCCAACAACAGCTGTCTGAAAAATGTAAGTGAAGTACTAATACTGCACTTAGAAAATACCCCAAGATAAACATGTTCTGCTCCTGTTTCAAAATACAATGTTATTAAAATTCTTTAAAATGATGGAAAACCAAAAGTAGTCATTGTGCAGTAACTGCCTCTGAGATGTAAAATGATTACACTGTAGTTAAGTACTCCCATACTATACATCTAGAGTGTACAAAAGAGTTTTATTTGTTTGTATTTCAATACAACCCCAACATAATTTTCTTCGTTCAGGTTTTCTGTGTTTTTTTGTTTTTTTGTTTTTTTTAAAAGAGGTTTATGAGATGTGGAAATCACTTTTTATTTACATTCAAACAACATCCATACTTGTTTAGAATGTCCTATTCAAAGGCTCAAATATAAATGTTACAGTGTAGAGTAAAATTGGGAATAAAGTTCACTGCCTCTGACATAACTACTCAAGCAAGAACCTTAAACTTGTACTCACTGTAATAACTAAAAAATGAAAAGCGACCACCACTGCATTTACTTGTCAGTCACATACTGCACATTTAGGTATCTAGTTATTTACATCTGCAGCCCAACTGAGTTTTTTAGTTCACGTTTCATATTAGTTATGGTATATAATTCTAATCTCAACGCTTCACTGAGAGCTCTGTGAATAACACTGGTCCACAACTAAAATGCCTTATGTCCAGAGTAAAAGTAATGACACTTGAACACATTTGAGTCACTCATTTAGACTGTAGTTTTCAAGATACAGTCTTGGGTCAAAATGTAAAATTCTAAAAAATAAATGAGAGAATTCAAAGGAATGTTTGGCTTAGAATAATAGATCTACTTCAAAACACTATCCGTACATTACAATAAATTCATTTTACAAGTTCTTTCTAGTGAAGGACTTTTAAATGTAAATATATATATATATATATATATATATATATATATATATATATATATATATATATATATATATATATATATATATATATATATATAATAACACTATAATCAATTTACCAGCACTTTATTTTCCAATTCATGATATTATAGTCTGTACTATTTAGCCCATCTCTTTTGTAAATAATGTTTTTTTATGTAAAGCAGTGTTATTGAAGCATGTCATCCAACACTGTGGCTGTCACATTGATTTAACAGAATCTTCCAATTTTTTTTCTCCCCTAATCTCACGACAGCTGCATTGGAGAAGGAGGTGTTTTGCAATATGTAGCTAAGAAGAGTTTTGACTGGATACAAAGGTAACATACTGCACAGGCATTTGTATTCTTCACAGTAGTTTTACTCTACTCTCCAGTGGACATGTGTGTTTCCAGCTCAAATGTAGGTGAAAATGTGTCAAATAAGACCGTTTATCTTTTCATGGGCTTCAGTTTATCACTTTAGTCACAGATACGTGGTAGTTAAATGATTCATATGTGGTTGAGTGACGAGAAGCAATTCTCACTTACGTACTTTCTTATTTTATCAGGTAAATGAACAGTTAAAAGTGTGTCATCTTCACCCACTGATAACAAACTTCCCTTAATTGTCCAATGGAAACTTATGACGTCACTTCCTGTCAGCTGTCGCTTCCGGATGCAGTGAAACAGCCGAGAAGTGGGAGCATACTTCACGTCTGTGGATCAATGTAAACGATAAGACACGGGATAGAGAAACACACTGTCAACAAACCAAGAGGAGAACACACAACTGTCCGGAATGGAGACCAATACGGCCGCAGGAGACTGTGTTTTAACGGGCTTTTAATGGCGGATGGTCCCAAGTCGGCGTTGTTTTTACCCAGTGGTCGCCGTGTTTTTATCATCCTGCTAGCTTAAGCCAGAATAGCCTTAGCCTGGACGAGCGTCTACAACTTATATCTCACCTCCGGTAAATTCCACCTGTCGTTACACTTAATTTAATACTGTTTCACAGACTGGAACAGTGTAGCTGTCGACGCTGGGTCTTGTTTCGATCAGTTCAGACTCTGAAACTGTAAGCGACACATTTATTTACCATTGAATATTACCTCTAAAAGACTGGGGTTCCGTAACCTTGTTATATCTCCCAACAGGTGGACAAAATGGATTTAATCTGGATACCTGGGAGCATACATCGCAAATAACACATCCCCCCGCCCGTTTCTCCGTCGTCAGTCTGTCTGTCTGCCGGCTCCACTTAGCCTACTTTTTCCTCCTTTTGCTGACAGAGCACTTAGCCAACAGTATCCTGTGCATGAATGAGGAAACCATTTCCAAGTAGAGCAGATCTTCCTTGTTTTATTTTTGGTTTAACACAACTCAGTTTGGTTTATAGTAAACTCTTCAGCTCAACAGGTAGGTCTTCTTTTTTGTGGTGACAAACATGTACTTTTTACTGTTACTGATAATGATCAATATCGGTACCAATAATAGATCAGCTAATTATTAACTTTTAGTATAGTTGATAACATTGTTTTGATGATATAACTTAAAACTTGTTTAATATTGCCAATAGATAAGATGTGAATTGAAATGTTAATTGCCATTTTTCTATTCATTTATTTTTCAAGCAAATCTGTAAAACTATATTAATTTGATCAGAGTAACGTGTGCAGATTTGGATTTTAGACATTTGGGGAGGACTTTATTAGACAGTATCGTGAGATATTTGTTTTATACACCAAAGAAATAATGAGTTTCTGAGAACATAATGGCCATTTAGTAAGTCTTAGTTATAGCTCCCATACTTCTTTATAGATACAGATTTAATTGGTCCCAAACTGGAAAACTACAGTGCAGCAATGTTCCTAATAATCACATAATCTATTAATAAGTATTCTGAGTGCAGCTGTCTCTGGCATGCTGTATAGGTCTTGTTCATTTGATTCACATTCCAAATTTGTGCTTGTGGAAACATTGTCATCATTATTGTTTGTGCCGTTAGCCTAAGTGCCTTGTACATTACATTTTAAAGTATCTCATTGTGTAGAATGTGGGACAGTGTCGCACAGTGATCCTCTTGTCCTCCCGCACAGTGAAGGATGAATGGCCTCTCTCTGAGTGAGCTCTGCTGCCTGTTCTGCTGCCCGCCATGTCCTGGACACATCGCAGCCAAGCTCGCGTTCTTGCCCCCCGAGCCCACTTACACATATCTTCCAGACCCGGATGGAGGCTCTAACACACCAGGGGGAACTGGGCCATCGAGTCGAAGGGCAAGAAGTGGGACTTCAGTTTCAGGAGCTGCAGAAGGGAGGTGGAAGCTTCATCTGACTGAGCGAGCAGAGTTCCAGTACTCGCAAAGAGAGCTGGACACAACAGAGGTGTTCATCACTCGATCCAGCCGAGGGAACAGGGTCGGCTGCATGTACATCCGCTGTGCTCCTAATGCCAGGTGGGTAGTTTAAATAGTTAAATGTGATGCTGACCTCATCTGACCTTTGTTATTCATTTTGAGGCTTCCTCAGAAGCGTTTTTTACTACTCACTTCCAGGTCTGCTTCCTGTACTTGTATTTCTGTTGATTCAGCAGACTCCAAAATTTTGTCTTCCTGCCTTTTTCATGAAAAGGACACTCTGTATTTACCATATTTAATTCTTTATAATCACATTTTAGAAATTCATAGGGACTTGATTGTTCATTTCTCTTTCACCTGGTAAATCTCGTTTAGTTTGAGCATAATAAAAGTTCAGTGTCAACGTATCACTTTCCTGTGAGTCAGAGTCAAAACATTTCTTGCTATCTGACCTTTTTCAGGCAGTGAAAGAGATATATTTCATTGCAATCTGTGAGGTGAAAGCTAAACATTTTAAGCTTCACATTCACACCAGACATGGTACACTGTGCAACTAATTACCTGACCAAATCAATTAAAAAGAAATGGACAGGCTTGTGTTACAGTCCATGTGTATCTTGTACTCATGTGTAGCTAGTATTACAGAAGAATTAATCCAAACTAGATCTGATGTGGCAGAGTTATTGTTATTCCTCACTGGGAGTGGAAAAGTCCACGAGCAAAGCCACAAACAGTTTGGATTCATAAACAAAGCAGCTGAGGGAGGATCTCGAAACAGCCGGTATGTAGAGAAAGTATCCAATTTCTCTGGGGATCACAACATGCATTCATGAATAAAGGCAGCAAGCTGGAGTACCCAGGGTTAATAGTGGATACTCTGCTTCTCAGGTTTTACAAAATGTCTTGAAGAAGAAGAAGTAATTTGACATGAGTCCATCTCAGTAAACTAACCGTCCAGTTTGTAAGAAAAATATTCAGGTAGCAAGTGAAAACAAACTATGTTTGAGGCAGTGGAAAGTTGCCATATCAGAAAAAGAATATATATTAAATAGAATATATATGTATATCATACATTACAATATATAATTAACTCTATTTCTTTGTAACACCATTTTTACCGGTACATTTATTTTATCATTCAGTGAAGTCAAATAGAAACTCCAGTGTTTAGATGTGCATACATTCGATATGCAATAATGACAGATATACTGAGTTATTTTATTGTGGTCACAGAATAAAATACTTCTCCTGAAAATAATTACAAACATTATGCAGTTTAGTTACAGTGAAAGTCAGTTAATTTTTGTAACATTCTGAATCCAAATGTACAGCTCTTGTTTTATTCTTTCTATATATGTGAATATTATAGTTTATTGTAGGAACTGCAATTGTATTTCTCCCAAAGTCTGAATATTATGTTCTCACATCAGAGGAGAAGAGAGGTTCTCTATTGTAAAATAACAACATTAATCTTTTAACTCTCAAGTCGGTATTTAGTGGAATAGCCCTGTTTTAACTCAGGGCTTTCATGCACTGGTCTGTCACTGCTGTTGCTTTATGCCAGTCCTAGTGTAATAATACAAGAGACTCAGATTTGTTTGATATGAGTCGTGATCCTCCATCATCCTCGTCCTCATAATGTTGAGGTCTGGGAATATAGATGGATCTCTTGTTTTTATTCTACAGGTGTACATGTTTTTATGGACAATAAAATTACATAAATATTGACTGTGTTTGTGTATATCCTCCCAGATTCACAGTGCTTTTCTCCCATGGTAACGCTGTTGACCTGGGCCAGATGAGCAGCTTCTACATTGGGCTTGGCACTCGAATCAACTGCAACATCTTTTCTTATGACTACTCAGGCTATGGTGTTAGCACCGGCAAACCGTCTGAGAAGAACCTCTATGCAGACATAGACGCTGCCTGGCATGCCCTGCGCACACGGTATGTTATGATATAATTGACCCATATGTGTCCTTGAAGGCATCATTCAATTTTCTGCTGTGTGATGACAGGACACATCTGAAAGATGTCTGGCTATACTCCATGGATGGATGGCTTCTTATGTTGTCGTATTAGAATTACAGAGTTTGCAAGTAACAAGGAGGTGGGGGGAAGGAATGAAAAATTAAGATGTATAGAAGAGGTAAAGATGGAAATGGTGGTGACAGAGGACCTGATCAGGACAGAGCAGCAGGAAGAGTGGAGTGATGAGGGAAATAAAATAGAGAGATGGATGGATGAGGAAAGAGGAAGCTGGGGGTGATGGGCTGTCTCTCAAGGACAGTGTGGTGTGATAAAGTGACTCATTAGTGACGGTAAAGCAGCCTTAATTCAGCCAAAGCTCCGGGAAGCCATAACATGATAGAGCATTGACTAGGGTTATTTAAGGTGAATTTAAACCGTGACTCTGCACTCTTTGGACATTTGCTGTAAAACTATCCACTTTTACCAAACATTATGACTATTAATCCCTCTAGATGATTAAACAATATTTGGAAAATAAATGTGTTAAAGGTACATAAAGTTTATTTGCATTGCACTATTCACTGAAAGATTTCAACACAGTAAAATCTACAATATATGGCGAGAGGATTCTACAACAGCCAATGTCAAACTATCTGAAATTCAGTTTCATTGTGTTGCAGGGGGACGTTGTATCTACTTAATAGGAATGCAATGACACATTGATCCACACAGCTAACCTTCAACTTTCTATGTAAAACTGTAATCTGAGGTTACTTTCCCTTCCCATCACAACTAGGTCCACACTCTCATCTTTCACCCTGAGGTTGGAATTCACATAATTACCACCACTGTTAACAGGGAGATCATTAGTTGTGCTTCATTCTTTACATGTATAGGAATGTATTGATGGTGCTTCAGTCGTAGGTCTTATTTCCTTTAATTCAATAGATATTATCCTCATGGTGTCTGCATATTTGTGACATTCTGTTGCACAGCATAATTGCTGATAAACGTGTACATCTGCTGAAACTTAAGTCTGTATGAGGTTTTACGCAGCTAGGTAACATTGCTGATTACATTTTAAAAAGTACAAGAATAGTTTGATGTAATATAGAAGGCATTGCATTTTTTTATGTGTGTCTGCTACGAAGCTTATGTTTATTTATTTTTTCCTGTTTATTTTTTTAACAGATATGGCATTAGCCCAGAGAATATCATTCTGTATGGGCAGAGCATCGGTACAGTACCCACTGTGGATCTAGCATCACGATACGAATGTGCTGCTGTTGTTCTGCACTCGCCTTTAACATCTGGCATGAGAGTCGCTTTTCCTGACACAAAGAAGACCTACTGCTTTGATGCTTTCCCAAAGTGAGTTTATCTGTTTGTTACTGTCAGTGTATCTTTTTCAGTTTCTCTTTCTTTATCAGCCGCAATCTAAAACATGTTTGATACACAACAGTTTGTTCTAGTGCACAGTTTACAGTAAATAATGTGCTCTGCAAAATATAGCAGTTTGTCCAAGGACTCTGTCTGTTCTGTAAATACATCAGAGTGTCAGGAACATGGTACATGCACATATCACACGAACTGTTAGGCTGCCTGTCAGCTTTTATACATAATTACAGATCTGCCAGCAGAAAAGCATAATTGCCACTTGCACTTTTGAAAATGTATTTTTTTCAAGATAAATGTCTCGGTTGAAGTGTTTGTTTTTGTGACCGAGTCTGTGGATATGTTTTTATTTGGAAGTATTTTATTAGTAGTAAGTAGGCCAGTGAAAAGGTTTTCCTTTTCAGAAGATTTGTTCTTTGCCCGCAGGCCTTTAGGATTTTGCACTGAGTACTGTTAAGTTGTTGTTCTCATGTGGCAGCTTTTCAGACTTGATCTTCAGCTGCGTAACTACTGCTCAGATTTGTGCATCAAATGCACCTGCTGACATTACTTTATATTTGTCAGAATGTTTCCTCTCAGCCTTTCTGATAATGCTAATTACCAATTTTACCATAAAGATAAACGGGTTCGCTTTTTTGCATTTGTTAATTCCAGTCACCGTCAGCAGGAGTTAAGGACCTTGACTCTGTCTCAACATACTTGTGCAGTTTCAGTTCAAAGTCCTTGTCAGTTTTATTAGTTTGATAGGGCAAAGGTTCTTCTACAGTTAATGTTGTTACAACAACTAAAGGTATAACCAAGGCCAGTTGCAGATACTACCATTATCAGTTTGTTAAATGTTTGCAGTTTATGCTTAATGGTTCAACGTGTGATCTTTAGTAATGAAGTTCAAGAATGGAATCAATTAAATATACTAACCTTCACCAGCATTGGCTACAAAGAACAACATAAAGAAACACATTGTTCATTAGAGCCAGTGCTTATTTTCTTTGATCAGGACTTTTAATTTAAGGGAGCATCTCTGGTCCACATTTAGACATAAGTTGGTATAATTGTAACACATTTTATTGCCACATACTTCCTGCTATAAAAATTTTTTAAAAAGGAAGTTCTGATGTGTTACAGAAACATGGCTCCATAAATAGTAACTTATTTTGTCTTCAGATATAAAAACGTCATGCTAAGGAAATTAATAGAAGAATAATTTTTGCGTGATTACTATATACAACTGAAAAAATATAATTATGTATTTTATGTTCCATCTCTGGATTTGGATCCTTCTAACTTCTCCCAGAACAATAAACTGAGTTGTTAAAACTGTATCAAAGAACCAAAGTCCACCGTCAAATACTGTCATCTTTAAAAATGTACATTTGGCAGTATTTCCTTTGCCAAAATGAGAATAGAAGACTTTATTGTCATTGCACACTGTACAATGAAATTCTGTTATTGATTAGCTATTATTATAAACTCAGCGTTGTTATGAAATTGATTCTATGTATTATTAATATTCTTAACTGTCAATGGCAGAAGCGTCATGTACCAGGACACACTTAGGACCAAATCTACCAATGAATCAATGTATGACTGAATAAAGTAAGGAACCCATTGTTTACACACAACTATATTATAGTATCATCAAGTTTTCTTTTTCAGACAAACACTCGTAGCCGATTAAGTTGACAGCTGGTCAAAATAAAAATGAGTCTAATAATCTTCATGTACTGCGTCAGCTGATAGTTTACATTATAGCCCTGTTAGCTTAACTCTGTTTATAGATGAATTAGCCACATTAAACTACAAATCACTGACCTACTGACATTTGTGTTATCAGTATCTGAAACGGAAGATATGTTTGGAATCATTCAAACAAGGTCAGAACTGCCACAGTTTAGTCTGAAGCCACGGATCAACAAACAGCAACTTAGTAAAGATAATGTCACAAAACAAGTATTCAGAGAATGACTAATTTCACACGTATTTTGTGCCAATCTTAAGTTTCTATGACAACCTGTTCTTGAATTAGAACCAATAATGTGATTTGATCCTTCTGCTCAATGCCCATGACCTTTGACCTTATGTAATATTGATAATCTCGTTATATGTATATATGCGCCTGTGGATGTAATATTATAATATATCCAGTATTGATTAAGTTATAGTGTGATATGTCTATGCTTGACACACTGTGTTACAGAAGTTAATTTTGCTACATGTCACCTTTGACCTCCAGAGATCTCAAAAACTATTGGTCATGGGTAATAACACCAATTACAAGAATTGTAGAAATCTTAATTCCGCATCGTTTGGTTCCAATCTGAAAGTTCTGTGACCCTCCGTACTTGAGTTAGAACTAATGAGATTTTGACCTTTCTGCTAAATGCAACCTTGACCTTTACTCAAATGGATCATTGCATCTGATGCACATTAGCTATATGTATATGCCCATGTAATTTTGTGGTGATATCTCAAGTATTCATTGAGTTATAGCATGATATGTCTCTGCAGACACACACACACACACACACACACACACACACAGACACACACAAAGTGACTACAATAATCTCCCCCGAACCAATGTTGGGCAAGATTAATAACTTTGTCTTCATAAGCTTGATAATCATGAATACACATGTAGAAGAAACACTGTAATTTTCTCCATTGTCTTTATTTCAAGGTGTGTACAGTGGGCGGCGAAGACAACAATAACACTTCTATTTTTTTCTTATTTAATGCCTTCCATGGCAACAGCTGCCCATGTGTGTGTGTCTGTCTGTCTGTCTGTGAATGTGAGGCTTTGTAAATTACTTTGGGCACCATGAAAGTGTATAAAATGTATTGTATAAGTGCAGTCCATTAACCATTTAGTTTTTATGGCTTTCTCTTGCTTTCTTTGACTCATTTCTTAGTGGTTCTCATCCCATCTTGTTATTTTCTGATGTTTAGTTTGCCTCACCAGGGGAAATGACAGAATGACTCACTACTTCCTCTACTGGTCACATAAATCTGACAGTCCATCAATATTAATGGATGCAGTACAGATCCCCATGATTCAGTGCACTGAATTCTTTGACCTTAATGTACCCTTACATGACTGGAATCTTAGAATATCTTCAACTTATTGTTTCCAGTTCTATTTTATTATCATAATATCTTATGTAGCCCAGCATCACAAATTACAGACATGCTTCAAAGAGCTTTACCATCTGTCAAATAATAACACACTCCTATGTCCTTGGCCCCTTGGAAAAAACCTTTAACAGGGAAAAAAAAATCTTGGTAGAAACCAGAAGTAGAGGCACTGGTGTGTAGTAGGTGTTGTGTGTCTGTACAGACATTTTCACAGATGTGGATAAGAATATTGTACAGCAGAAAAACATGATTGAATATAGTTGGAGTGATGATGAATAACAAGACTTTACAGGACAGGAGAGTAAAACGTAAAAAAAAAAAAAAAAAAAGGCAAACCTTTAAATAGACAAAACAGCATTCATATAGAGAACACTTGTATGTACTTGTACTGGTTGAGGTCAATGTAATGTTCGGTGTGTTATTGTATTTTTTCTGTCAGGCTACAAAATAGTTCTCTTGGCAGAACAATTACACAGAAAGTAAATCTGTCACTTTTGAGGCCCCATCCCCTCATCTGTATTTGTCAGGTCAGTGGGTGTTAGTCTGAGGATGGTGTATAGCAGCTAATGCCAGCCTCTGTGTAGACTATAAACCCCAAAAGTACAAGAGAACAAATGGAAGCCTCTAGTTTCTTCCTGCTGAGTTAGTCTATTATTTTGTGTCATTTAGTATCATTAGTTGTTTGTTCTTTTTTTCTTCCCAGCACCAGATCTCTCTATATTCTGTTAAAAAAAAAAAAAAAAAAACACAGCGAGTTAGTGGAAAAATGTGTTTACCTCCAGGATCAAAGCTGTTCTGCAAAGATATTTTTCAGCTGTGAATCTACAGATTCGATCACTTCTCTCATCAGTGTGAATGCTGTTAGGTATGCTGTTCTTCCAAAATGAATGTCAGATCACTTAGAAAATAATGTTTTATAGCCTAATTGAATTTACTTTAGAAAACATAACATTCCTGATCTGATTCAACATAAAAGATTGTACTGACCTTTTGCAGCTGTTTTGTGATTTGATGTTAAATGATGATACATTATTAATACTGATAGTTCGATATTGATGATTTTACACATGAAAGTGGAAAATCCAATTTAAGCTCAACTTTATTTATGAAGTACTTTAAAAATGACACATTCAGCCAAAGTAGTGTACACAGATATAAAAAAACAAATACAATGTAAAAAAGAATTGTTTTTTTTTAAAAAAAGGTAAATTATCTACTTTAACATATACGTTGCCTTTGACATTTCATCACTGACAATCGTTGCATCTCCATGAAATGTCAAATCAATTTAAAGCTAAATTAAAATTGAAAATAAACAAGTGCTTTCTAAACTTGTTTGAATCAAATGATTGAGGCTTTATTGTGCTGCAGACTACATTACACTTAATCAAATAAATAGAGAGTATTCTGGTGATGAGCTCCACCTAGAATGGCTCTGATGTCTTTTACTCACAGAGGATGAGATCAAGGAAAAATTCAGTCTCTTCATGAGTTCAAACTATCTGTTCTACTATTCACGTGTTCACAATTTATCTGTCAATACACTAACTGCCTGAGCAATCACACAAATTAAATGTTTCCCACATCAGAATTTCAATCTTTTTCTTTTAATGCATATTTACTCTGGTGAAAAAACAGGGGAAAAACACCTGGAATGGGTGGAAGAAAACAAAAAAAATTATTAATGTTTTAGTTTTTTTTTTTTTTTTTACATTTAGCCTTTTCCATAAAAAACATTTCTGTGCCATTGTTTTTTCCATTTAATACATTAATGAAAACACACCTAGTACAACTGTAAATTATATTTTAGATGTTGACGTGCACAGTCTGACCTTAGTCTGCTGTCAGAAAAACTGTAGCTTCTCCAAAGATTTCTTTTACCCTTATTTGACTTCACACATGAACTGTATAAAGGATGTGTTTGTTGTGGTTTTACACTCACGCACAAGATGACGTGGATGGTTATGACAGTGCGTCGTTATAACCCTAGAGGAGGTCTGTAGCAATCTTCAGGTATTCTAGTAACATAGCTGCGTTTGGGTCTGTTCCATTATCCTCGTATTCCTTCAGGACTACCCAAGTCATAGCAATAACATTCGGCTCCACCTGAACACGGCAGAGCAGGGATGTTTGCACAACAACCATATTTCATGTTGTCTGCCCACAAGGAGTTGCTCAATAGTTTAAAATCACTAAACACTCATATCATGTCTCTGGAACTATTTGTGTGACTTCAAATCAAGTGCAAATGAACGGTCATGGGATGCTTCATGTTGCGACATCATAGCTGTCTGGTTAAGGATTGGGGGCATTTGCAGATATGCTAACTGTACATAAGCCTAGTTCTCATTTTCATTTGTAAATATTGTTGGGAGAGCCTTACAGCATTGAGGAGCACCTCAGGGCTGTAGATTTTCATCTGATTATCTGACCATATGACAGTAGATGAAGTGGAGAAAATATTGTTAAATATAGAGAACACTTAAAGTGATATTGACATTGTTTTCCTCCTGTAAGTCTTCAATCAGTTTTGTAAAGTAGAGGAAAAATCCCAAAAATAATTCTTTGAGAGCCACATGTGGATCTGCAGAAGTGTCTTGTTAATGGTTAACTTGTTTTATTGTCTGATAGGGAAGTTCAGTTTCTGCATTTTGTCCATCCTAATAAACACACTTAGCATTAGCATTACCTTTAGCACACACTTTAGGAACAGTGAGCTGCCATTGTTGGCGCTTTGGAACCAGCTGCACATTTCCATAAATACTGTGATCAGGGGCACTGACAGGAGCATTCACCTTCATACATCTGCTTTTAATAAGTGGGGGAAACCCACATGGTATGGAGAGAACAGGTAAAGTCAACACAGAAGGGCTCAGGTCCGAATGGAAGTCAAACTATGAAGTGATAACTTCTGCTCTAAGGGTCTCTGTTGTCCTGAACTACTCCTGTCTCACAGATTCACAATGAATCAATCACATTTTAATTATATAGTGCTACATCTTAGCAGAAGTTCTCTTGTAACACTTTTATTTTAGAGCTGGTCTAAACCAGACTCTTCAGCCACTTCACAGACTCTTAACAGGTAGAAACCTGGAGCATGGACATCTGCTTAGACCAGCTGGGGTAGAAGACAGAGAATGAGAGAGATTTGGGGAGGGAGGAGACACATGGATTAACAGCAAACTGAAATATAACTGTTAAAAACTAGAACTACTCTTACTATTATAACTACTAATAACTAGTACAAATATCCATAACTGCTAACACTACTACCCCAAATACAAGTACTAACAGTGGATAATATACTGCAGCTGTTAATACCAATAATACAAACCTCTATCATCCATGTAGCTATAAAATAAACATCCTCACCCATTTCTAACTGTTGCATTATGTTGGAGTTGGACTGGGAACAGATGTACAGATGCACCTGAATGTACTGTCACTTTAATTAACTGGGGGAACTAATGAAGCTACTCATAGTAATTTCTGTTCTTTTTTTTTTTTTTTTTTATCCCTACTAGCATTGAAAAAGTTTCCAAAATCACATCCCCGGTGCTCATCATCCACGGGACAGAAGACGAGGTGATAGATTTCTCCCACGGCCTTGCTCTGTTTGAACGCTGCCCCAAAGCTGTGGAGCCACTGTGGGTGGAGGGGGCAGGACATAATGACATTGAGCTGTACAGCCAGTATCTGGAACGACTGCGTCGCTTCATAGGACAAGAACTAGCAGTACAACACGCCTGATCATCACCACCAACAACATAAATATGTTCCTTCTGCTTCAGCTATTGTGTCCAAAAGAGCCTCCAGGACACTTTCAATGGAGTGTGGCGTGGCTCAGTGAGACATAAAGGAATAAAGGAGTGCATCCATAATGGTTGGATATGCACAGAGTGTAAAGGGAACTACATTTACACTATACTGTTTTTTTTTTAATATACTTACTTAATAGATACAAAATGGCTGCCATGTGTGGTAGTAAATCAATTCCTACACTGTGCAATAATGTGGACACAAACTGCACCTGTGCTGAAATCGCATTTTAAAAAAAATATATAGTGTGTGATTTCACATTACAACAACCTGATATATTAATGGTCACGTAGGCGACTAAGATGCTACAGAGTGGATGGAAGGCTCCTGTAGACTGCTTTCCTTCAAATGTGCGTTTGGAAAGATTTAATTTTGACTCATTAGAAGAATAATCAGGTTTTTAAAACACATCTCTACACTGAGTTATATTAGTTCTACTTTTATAGTCAAAGGCAATCCAATTCAGAGGTGGTAAAATCTTTTTAGTGAAGCTTTAGTGGAGTTTATTTGTGGATATAGTACAAGAAGTTTGTTTACCTGTAATGTCATGTTGCGCTGGACTGCGTTGCATTGAAATTAGACGGAAAGATTAAAAGTGATGCACATATAGAGATGTAGTTTTATTTTCTGGTTATGCTTTTTTGTTGCACCAAACTTTTTTGCTCAGGTAACCCCTCGTAGAAGTGCACTTTTTTTTCTTTTTTTTTAATTCAGTCGATTAAATTGCCTCAGATCCCTTCTGAAAATGCAAAACTATTGTATTCCTTATTGGTTTTTTACCAAATAATTACACCTATGCTGAGGTGCAGAAGTCTGTTTTCTACATCTGCACCCATGCACCAGTGGAGTATGTTATGTTGAAGAAGAACAGAAGATTAAGATCTGAAAAAAAAAAAAAAGAATGAAGATGATCCAGCCTCTTCTATTGAGGAATGTCTGAGAGTCTGTCCCCCTAGGTCTTCTACTGTTCATCTTGTTTATGTTTTACACCAGTAGGTCACAGCTGTTAGAGATGTTTCCCTCTGCATCTGGAAAAGAGTAACAACACTAGTTAACCCACGTCTCCAGTCAAGTTTGGTCTCTTTTCTGTCGAACAGCCATTTTGATTGTTTTTATTCCAGCACCGATCATCGACTTACAGTGTGATAACTGCTCTACTTTACATTTCCCTTTTTTTTCTCCTTTTTTTTTTTTTTTTTTACAGACCGGAACATGACTTCATTATAATATGCAAGTAGGACAATGTCTTGCATCTCTTTCACCACTATTGTATGTCCTTCTGTCTGATGAAACTATACAGTAAATAGTTTTGCATAAATCTGCTCTGTAAACCTGATGATATATGCATTTCTATTCCTTATTTTAACACTTTGCTTCACAGCATTAGGTGTCAAATTGTCCAACTACAGGAGTGCAGTATCTTTATAACTGCTGGTGTGATCTTGGTAGGAGCTGTTGCTTTTCTCTTGTGGTTTATTGAACAGTTTACTCTGATTATTTGGGGGAAATATCACTCGTCAGTATCAAGTTGCACATTACGCTGCAGATCTATGTTTGTGTCACAACTTATGCTGTTGGTTTTATGTCTTTTTATTTGGACTCTTAAGATAAATCATTATGTTGTCATTTTACTGCCTCTTTTAGACTCACCCACTCTTCCTCTCCTGTCAGATGAATGATCTGTTGTGGTTTAAGGCTCAGTTTGAAGCTTTTCTGAAAGCTTGAAGCCATGATCTCCTAAATTAAAATGTCTGCTTAAGAATGTTATTAAGGGATTGTTGTTTCTTCTTCTCATTGTTTATTTATTTTTGAAATTTTTGGTCATTTAAGTATTTGACATCAGACACGATGTTGCCTTTGAGTAGTCGGGATTTTCAGACTTGTTTAAACATATAAACCAAAGTATAACATTTTTAGGGCTTCCCCTGTATAACTGACATGCATTTTTGTGTCCTCATAACCAAAGGAAACATTAAGTTCTTTTACCGACATTGTTATTTATGTCTGCTGTTTATCTGCTATTTTTCCACTGTATGTCTGATACAGATGAAATATAAAGCTTGATATTTATGTTTTATTATATCATGTCTACATTGAATATGCAGACTTTGAATAGCTTAAACTAACCAAGTTGTGGGTGGATTTTTTTTTTTCCTCAAGCTGTGTATAATTATCATTTAAGATTAAAACTAGGCAATACAGTGGAGCTGTGTGTGGGATGAATGAGATGAGCTTCAAATAGATACATGAAAAGCTTTTGTCGAAAGAAAAATGTCTTTTATTGAAATGTTTGGAGTATTTTTGGACATTCTCTCATTGGGATTTGTGTAACAGTTGTGTACCATTTGTTGTGTTATCACACATTGTCTCTCATTGTTTATTGTACTAATTTTTAGGTTTTAAAGATATTGTCTTTTTCCAAGAATACTGAGAATAAGAGGTTAATAAAAACGTAATCAGAACTTGCTAATAGGTGTGTCTTTGTGTCTCTTTTTATGGTTTTTAATGGGTTTGGTCTTGAATCTGCAGGAAAAACAGTTATTCCTTCTAGTCTTGTGTTAACGTGTGTCTCATTCAGCAGCTGATTTTTCACTCATCAACGTTCTGGCACTTGGTGAATAAAGATCAGTCTGCAGTGAAAGGCACACAGCGGCTGCACCAGGCAGATCCAAGAAGGCTTTACAGAATAATTAGTTTTTGGTTAAATGAGTTTTTAATAGCTCGGTGTGCCTTCTTTTTTCCTTTTATTTGTAGGCTTATTTTTTTTTGTTTGGGTTTCATTGTTTTCTGTCTCAAAAAAGGTTCAGATGTTTTAATTATGCTCCAACAAAAACCCAGGTCTTCCCCAGTCTCTGTTAGCTGTCTGCCACCATGTTGGATTGTGGGAAAACAAGGGGACAGATGGATTGTAAGCTGTGCTCATCCTCCCCCAAAACACACACACACATACACACACACACAGTTGTGCCAGCTCTTTTTCAGTGAACTACACAAACAATCTGGTGTCCCACTCAAATGCTCTTATGGATTAAAAGCAGCTGCAGCGGCACATCCCCCTGCATAAGGCCGCCTGACCTACTGCATCAAACACTCCCACCACTCCTTCACACACTAATGCACTGGCTGTCACACAGCCCTAAGCACAACTCTTTTATGTTGACATGTATCACAGGGTTGTGAATACTTGGAGTCATGACAATAGCAGATTCACAACAACACTTTGTGAATTACTGAACTGAATCCAAATCCCAGCTATGGGAATGTAAAAGCTACAGATGAGTGTTTTTCAGCCAGACTAAAGTGCATCAAGGTGTGTTTTATAGTCCTGCAGGATGATCAAGGATCAAGTGTCTGTACAAGACAAAGAGGAAGAAAAGGACTATCGGGAAAGTAGGTGAGCTTGTGCTGACTCTCATTGTTCATGGGTGAATGTTGTCACACTGTCAACTGGAGGCATGACTTCAGCAGGTACATGTCTTTTTGTGTCAGTGACATGTCTGACTTGAGGCTTTACACAAAAACCCGTACATATACACTTTCTTAGAAAAATACACCCTGAAGGAATAGATTAGATAATGACAAAAAAGTATGTCAAACCACAAAGCAGCTAAATTAACTAACATCTAATAAGTCATCACATCAATGAGGCACAGATTACAACTCCAGTTCTGCTCAGTTCCACATGCAAACCTAATCCAACATTGAACTCCTGAACCTACTGAGCTCAAACATGCAGATTCATGCTTAGTCCAGTTTATTGCAGTCTGAAAGGAAACCGTTCAAATATAATCCAAATAAAGTGAAAAAGATCAATCTGTGTTGGTAACAACCTCTAATATAACAATGTTAAGAATTCAAGCTAAAATAATTTTTAAAAAAGTCACACTTTATTAGCCCTTTATAGTTCACTCATACAAATACTTTGAAATTCAAATGTTCACCCTCAGAGTGTAATTGGAGGACATAAGACTTTATTATGTCGGTGAACTTTTCCAAATTTTGTGGTGTTATGTCAAAAATCAGTTTGAATGAAGATACCATATTTGGTTCCTTACCCATAAGTGACACAAAAAAAACCCATCAGTGTCTACATCCACATGATTCCTTTGAACATCATTCTTTACATTAGTAGCATTACTTCATGGTACCAAACAAAGCAGGTACACTCACTGTCCATGCAGAGGTGGACTTTACAGACCCTGTAGACCACATTGGACCTCAGATTATTTACTCATTATCCTCTCTGAAAATGATGAAAAATAGTCACTTGGCCAATAAAGGGTTAATATTCTGTGGAGAAATTATGTGATAGCAGAATCTTAAACTGAGCACATTTCAATCCAAAGTCCACAATATGAAGGGCAGGACCCTTGTTTTACACAACCCCTTAAGGACCTGAAGTAGAAATTCATTTCCTGCACCTGACAGCTGGATAACGTGACTTACAAAAAAAAAATACAGCAGTCACTCCTGATAGTTTGTCAGTCAGGAAATAATGTCTGTGGTTGACTGTGGGTGGTTGTAGGTCATGGCATTGATAGGGCCTTTTAGGGGTCCAGACAAGATATTCTTGGGGCCACCTGTGCGTGCTGAAAAAAAATGGTTTCTGCACAATTTCTGGGACATTTGAGATGAATCTTGAAAAAATTGATTTAAGTTTTCAAAGTGGAGTCCAACAGATGTTACTGAAAGCCCAGGACTATCAACAATCATTTGAAAAATAACCTGACACTAACAAAAATATAATATAAAATATATGGACATTTCTTTATTGCAGAAAGTGCACTGAAAATTAGTAGGAACTTCAAATACAAAAAATACAAATGTGAGTAAATAAGTAGACAACAGACAGGACATATCACACTTGGACTTTATTGTGCTGTACAAATGCAGAACGGGTGGGGGTCCACAACATTTTTGCAGTCCTAGGGAGCCCCCCCTAGTGGCCAGGGCTCCAAACAACTGCCTAGCTGGCCTGTGCTCAAGCCCTACGCCTGGTTGAGAGGAAGAGGACAGGCAGACAGTCAACAGGTGGCATCAACAGTTTCTTAAATACTGAGAAGAAAATAGTTCTTAGTCCTTATGAGTGCAGGAGGAAAGTCTGTTATTCTAGACATATAGACCTGTTCAACTACTTCACATTAATAACTGAATGATGATTAACTCTATCTCAAATGAAAGGATGAACAAAATTATGAAGGTAAAATAAAAGAATGCCACAGTTTGGTTTTCTCCCTAGCCCTGTCACTGTCGTCACCTTGGACACTGTTGTTTTCCCCTCCTTCACTTTGCCACAGTTTTTCAGCCTGTGTTTTCACATGTGTGCTCCCTCTGTCATTCTGCCACACCCACCTCATCAGCCAACTCTGATCACCTTTTATCAAAGCTGCAGTTCATCACACTTATATAAAGCTTTACATTTTCTGAGAGTTCATCATGTCTGTATGCTTGACAACCATTCAATTCCTGTGTCTTTTGAATTCCAACACATCTCTTCTCTTCTTCAGCTTCCCTCTTCTGTTAGTTCATATCATTAAATAACACTCCTGCACTAATTCCAGCTTCTGTGTGTTGCTCCTGGCTCCTACCACTCCTGCTGTGACAAAGAAAAAAATGATTTCAACAGAACATTCCAGAATACAAACAAAACAAAAACACCATAAAAATATACATTTTAGTATAAGTAGGAAGAAACTGGAATTATCTTGTCCCAACACAATTTCTTGATTAATTTACATATGATGAATACAGTACAGATAATTAGGTCAATTAAGTCTCATGTCTTTGTTGAAGTGAATACAGTTTGTTATGACATTTTATCACATAGATTAGCTCAAATGGACATTTTTTCTGTTGTTTTTCCATGTCCTCCAGCCGATCTATGACAGATGATGCTTCCCGCACATGGTTGAAATTGTTCATTTAATTGTTAAAGCCAGACTTTACATCACATGATGTTCTCCCGTGTTCATTAAGATCACAATTATCTGCAACCAAATCTCAACACAAACATGAACTTAATCAAACCACGTACCTGACATGCTTCTAACATTATAAATCATTATATCAGCTTGGAATATGTTTTATTTGATGTCGACATAACAGTACAGATATATACATATAACAAATGAACTGCATTATATGATCAAAGCAAAATGATCATTTATGATGATGATGATTATAGAAGTTTATTTTGAACAAAACAAAAGCAAAAAAGAGACACAATAAAAACAGCAATAAATGTAATAGCATGTTCATAAAGGAGTGAGAAGAAGTCAACATTTATCTAATCCCACTCCTTCTCCTGTACTAGTTTTTAAACCAGATCAATTTGATGAAGTTTACTTAGATACACATCTTCTGACATATAGTGGTGGAAAAAAGCTTTTGGACACCCCATGCACCTGGAATATATGACATTGACAATGACTCTTAAACCAATGTCACACTCACTTCTGCATGTACATTGAACCTCCTTCAACCGTCACCTTATCGTGGTAGAGGGGTTTGAGGGCCCTAGTGATCCTGGGGGCAATGTTGTTATGAGGGACCCCACCCGGGGCATTCTCCCATGACAGATTGGTCCTACAGTAGATGAAGGGTCGGACTAAGAATAGTTCAAGGACCCTTATGACCAGTAACATAAAGATAACGTGTACCCGATCCGGAGGGTTACCAGGGCCCCACCTTGATGTCAGGCCTCGGGCTGGGGCCCATGGGCGAGTGCTTGGTAGCTTTTACCAATGGGGCCTGGTCAGGTCCAGCCCGAATTGGAGACATGCGAAGGGAGGCAGAAGAGTCCGGGGCTTTGTGGAATGGGCAGCAGACCTTGGTGGTCCGATCCCCAGTTGCAGAAGCTGGCATTAGGGGCATGGAATGTTACATCTCTGGTGGGGAATGAGTGGGAGCTTGTGGATGACGTGGAGCACTATCGACGGGACATAGTCGGCCTCACCTCGACAAATAGCGTCGGCTCTGGAACCAAAGTCCTTGAGAGGGGTTGGACCTTGTTCTTTGCTGGTGTTGCACCGGGGGAGAGGCGAAGGGCAGGGGTGGGCTTTTTGATAACCTCCAGGCCCTCGGCCTACATGTTTGGGTTTACGCCAGTGGACGAGAGGATGTGCTCCAACTATTGTGAGATCACAATAAGGTTTACTCCAGGGTGCTGGAAAGGAGGGTACGATCGATGGTCGAACCTCCGATCGAAGAGGAACAATGTGGTTTTCGTCCCGGACGTGGAACAGTGGACCAGCTCTTTCCCCTCCCTGGGGTGCTGGAGGGGGCATGGCTCAACCAGTTCACATGTGTTTTGTGGATTTGGAAAAGGCTTACGACCGCGTCCCCAGAAGTATCTTATGGGGGGGGTACCCCAGGGGTATGGGGTGGATGGTCTCCTACTGGGAGCCATTCAGTCCTGGTTCTGAAGGAGTGAGACCCTGGTCCACATCACCAGTAATAATGTAAGGGACATAATCCTGCTGTCAGCTGCACAAAATTAATTTCTGCTAAAGGTCCTTAAGGGATAGAAAACAAAAAGAAAAAGAAGCAGGCCCTGCCATTCATTCTTCAACAACACTAAAGAAAATATAAAAAGAGACCATATCAAATTCTTATTTTAAGAATTTTCAAATAAATAATTTCTAAACTGAATATTAATAGTGTGTAACTTTTCAGAACTCTTAGTGATGAATCTGACCTCTAATCATCCTCCTCATCCAGTGTAGATAAAATGTTCTAATAATGTTCATATTATGACATAAACAGGGCTACTGTGTAAAGTCCAATGGCTTAGACCAAGTACTTACACTCATCATACTGAGCTTAACAAAATATCTGAGCCACACCTTAATTTACTTATTTTAATATTGTTATACGTATGGTCTATGTTTATATTTAACATATTCGTTGCTGAAAGAGAGCCAATGGAGCCAGATGGATGCACTTGTGAAGGGAGGTATTTCTTCCAAAATATGAGTAATAAACGCAGATGTGCTTGTATATTCATTTTTGTTTTCTTCCCAGAATCTGCTTGTAGAGATTTAGCCTTATTTGTATTCATTGGTTTGATCAGATTTCCATGTTTTAGTGGTTCATGTGTCTATTTGTAATTTTTCAGTTGTGGGTTGTTGGTTATTTTCTCCAGAAATATGCAAGAAATTTTACAGAAAGAAGCCCATGTGATAAAAAAAAAAAAGCATTTTCCATATAATTTTTGTTCTGGCTTCTCCAGCATGTTACATACAGATCCTCCAGAGATTATGACTAATGAGACGCTGCTCCGTTGCTTTAATTGGATGTAAATAAAAACAAAAAAACGACATAAATATATTGTACTTAAATATATGTCTGTTTTAGGGTTTGAAATTGTGCAGTGAACGTCAAAAATCTATGTTTGCTTTTGTATTCCTGGAAAAAAAAAATTGTAGCCAGCACAGGAAACCAAGTTTCAGGAAAGGAAGGTCATGAGTGCTGCATTCAAGTCAGCAGAAATGTGTTCCACTCAGCGAAATAAACTGGGCTTCATCCAAAAGAACCTTGAGTCCTTACACTGACAGTGTCAATCCTAACTGGACTAAGCATGTTGTCCATCATGACTGAAGGGTAAAAAGACAAGCCATCTCATCAAATAGATGCATCTTAAATCTAAGCCAACAGTCTTCTGATAAGGGTAAGTCAGAACACTTTCAACAAATCACTTATTGTATAGTTTTGTGTTAGATAAATTATAAAGAAACAGGACAGCCATCATTATGATGATAATAATAATTTATTTATTCAGGTAGAGGAGTCTTTGGCAGTGAAGAACACAGAAACAGGCTGTAATGTAATGAGAACATTTAACCTTGAAGTGATGCATGAGAAACATTATAGGGCCAATAACCTAGTAGTGAGCACACAGTTTGTTTTATCATTCACCAGGGATCAACTGGATCTGATGAAATTTAATGATGATGTGCATGATAGCATCTGCAGAAATAGAGCAGAACTGAAGAAATAAAACAGTCCTCCATGAAGTGTTAATTTGTAAATGTGCTGCTGTTATGTGAAAGGTGACAAGTGTTGCTGTAAAACCACGACAGTGTTGAAAACCAGACAATAAAAGAAGAATGTTGATTTAAGAAACAGATCCTTAGTGTGTGTACAAGTGGCATTTGTGAAGTGCCCATCAGTAAACATTACCAAATGTATCACAGTTCAATTTGGCACTGGCTTTTTTTTTTGTCTAACAGTCTTTGAATTCATTAACATTTACTTGAAAAGTCCTCTATTATTCCAATCTGGCTTACATTTCTGGCCTGAATTGTGTTACAAAAACATATAAAAACAAAAAATGACAAACACAAATAATAATTCATTTAGTGAAGAGGGAGTAGCTTTGTGGCTGACTCCTTCTCCATATTCACATCCCATTGGCATCTCCTGCCACTGACAAGTGCAACTCTATAGTTCATATATTTTTAAGGGCACAGAGGTACAATAATACATCAGTTCTCAGACACTGCGTGCTGCTCTTCCTCTCCACTAGTTACAGTCCCTCGTCTGATTTACTTTAATACAAACTTTCTCTTTTTTCAAGCAAGGCGAAAATGTGAGGATATGAAGGAACACGTCTCTGGATTAGAAAGCAGCACATAATTCATCTTTATACCCTCAAGATAGGGCAAGTAAGGCCATTTCAATATTTGCCAAGGACTTGTTAAAACCAAGTAATGGAACCAATCAGAATGCACGAAACATTGCATTCGTCACATAGCTCACAACATGAGAGGGGAAGAATACACATACACACTGTGCATGAGCCAAACATGACAGGTGGACATGTCCGACCGGGGAAATTATGACATCACAGCTCCTGTCAATCAATAAGTTAACCTATTAATATCATCCAGAATACTGTCAGAGGTCCATTCATTCAGCAATAAAGGCAAAAGATTAAAGTCTCAGTCCACTGTTCCTTCTATTCCACATCCAGGTTTTCTTCTATTACCATAGAAGAAAGTGTTCAGCTACACAGACATTACAGGACAAAGTTAGTTACTTCATCATCAGAATACTGTTGGAGGTCAGGAGTTGGGCTGCTCCCATAAAGTGTGCAAAAACCTGTTGTTGTAAAGAGTGGAGGCCACTAGGGGTCACTGTTCCACTGTGTCACAGGCACCACTAGTCAAAAGTCAAGTCCCACTGGCACAGCAGTCACGCTACACTTCCATGTTTCATATTAATGCGAGTTAAGTGCTGAAAAGAACAAGAAGGGATTGGCACAGTTCAAAGTGAAGGTCAGCATTAGAAATGTCCATGAGGAGCTCTTCAAGAGTCTGAGAACTCATTAGGATCCATGTCCTTGAAGTGATCCTGCAGAGATCATCAAATCCATTTATCGAGTCTTTTCAGCAAAACACCCAACGATTAATATCCAGTCTTGGCCCCTTATTATCGGGGGTTAGTGGTGGAAGGGAAAATTACTGCTGGGTCACTCCAGTCCAGGTCACAGAGTGACTTTGCTGAGTCTGAGTGAAAGGCTAGAGCGGTGCTGGGTCCGAGGGAGTGTGGAACTACACCGGCTTCGCAGCTGCACCGGCCGACCTGTTGAGCCCCGCACCCTCAGCAGGAAGTCAAAGTTAGCCGAGGTGTTCATGGCATAAAACACATTTGCATTATCAGGGATCACCAGTTCTGGAAGAAACAAGGACAGAAAAAAGAAGACATTTTAAATGTGTTTTAAAGGACTGATATTAACTTTAGTTGTTATTTTTTTTATAGAATTATGCATTTTCAAACATTTCCCTGTGGTCTACATAAACTGTAAATGTTATGCTTGGGTTTGAATTCTTCATTAATTGAACTCCACAGGTCCATCTTCAACACTGTTTCTGAGTAATGATACCAGAAAGGTTAAATAAAAATGACCCCATCCCCTCCAGGTTGTTGACTGTACTGTCTGATTTTGTTTTCTATTTGTTTGTTAATACAACCAACAACTGATCATTTTTGCTCATCTGGAGTTTGGACATATTTTCAGCTTTTCCTACAACTACTGCTGCTGATAAACAATTATGTTGCACTTGGAGAAATTAAAGTCTTGACCTTAAAATGTGCAAATATCATGATGCAAGTAGATTTTAGATATAACAAATTAAGGGGGAATTAAAACAGGTTGTCGAAAAACACTGAATCTTTGGCAAACTGAAATTAAAGACTTAACTTAAGTACAGAATGTGAGTACTTTTACCACCTCTTGAAATTCAAACTTAATGAACTATTATGGTCCAAATACACAAACAAATGTACCAAAAACATAAAAGTGGGTTTATTAAAGTATGAGCCCTTTAAGCTTGTGTTATTATTTGTGTAGCTCCAGCTGAATATATTCACTTTGTGTAATCAAACCCCTTATATTATCTAAAAAGAAAATAATCACAAGGTTTCTGACAGATCTTGACATAATGGTTTAAGCTAGAAACCCCCGTTTGACAGAAAATATGAGTGTGATTTTCACAAAAATTGATCACTATAAATACAACGTGACTCCAGAGCATGAACCATAAAAACAAAATGCCTGGTATTGAATGTAGCACCACCTTTACCTCTCTCTTCAGAGATGACCTGCACCAGCTCGTATCCTTCCTCTGGTTCTACCTCCAAATTGTGTTTTGCCATGGCTCTAGAAATCACAGCTGGAGTCTTGTCTTGGTTGGTCAACTAGATAAGGGACAGGGAGTTAAATAAATACATATTTGGGGATTATTATGTTCAAATGCTAATATGACAGACTAATATTCACCAGTATGCTCTTGTAAAGGTTTCCGTTGCCGTGTTCCAGACTGACTCTTATGATGCATGCATCCTGGGCCTGTATGTTGTATGCTAGGGCTTGACTTGGGGAGCAGGGAGACATGGGAGTGAGGGAGACAGAGCGCCTGTGGGTGCACAAGGGTCCGGGAAGGGGAGGAGATGCAGGGGTAATGGAAACGCTGGCCGTCGATGAGCTGGTGTCCATGGAGTGGAGAGATGCACAAGACGATGAATCTGATAGCTGTGGAAAACAACACAAATGTTACTATTAAATATGGCTACAACTGTGGACAAACCCTGAAACGTTTACTACAGCCTTAATAATAACACAATGGATGGTACCTTGTTTTGCTGTGCGTCGGAGGCGTGGGTCGGGGTCAGTCCCTCGCTGTCAGATGGGCTGCTGGAGTCACTGGATGACACACTTACAGAGTCCATGCTCTCCCCTGAGCTGCCAGTAGGAGGCGATCGAGGAGTCTCTCTGACCGGAGAACTGGCTGTGTTACTGTCTGTTCCAAGAAACAGCCTGGAAAGAGCAGGGAGTTAGAAGATAATAAAGTAAACAGACGGAAGAAACCCACAGTTCAAATATGTATCACATACACAACACATCACAGCCAAGACTGACTTCATTCCATTTGCAAGACTTTTCATACTAGATCCTTTCAATCATTTATTTTCAGTGCTTTTTCATTACACCTCAAAGACAGGTCTGTCAACCAATGTCACCAAAACAGAACAATTTATTTTAGGACAATAAGTGTTCAGTGCACTTCATTCTTCTTTCTAAAATAAGCATCTAGGTAGCAGAACAGGTAACAATACTATCCAAGAACATGGAGGAACCTGTCAGTAAATCATGGCAGACCAAAAAAATAGCATATATTGGTCTATCATTAATTACAATGCATTACATTGCTATATATAGAAAAAAAAAACAAAGAAACAAAACACTGTTCTATATAAAAACACAATTAAATTCTCCACAGCTACTGCAGTGCATTTACATAGTATAAAACATTAATTCACTCACTCACCTACATATCATATGCACTATTTAAAATTGGGTACAGTTTGTATTTACTTTCGCGAAGATTTAGTTCTTGTGGTGAACATTTGTGTGCAACATACGTATGCGTTTGCAGACCATCTGAATACTGTTCTGCAGGGTAGGAGTTTGTAGTTTTCGTTTGAGAAGCTTCTGATGGCTCTATTACTGTTTTGTATTCCAATATATTGGCAGATCTGATGCATTTACCTCCCATTAAGAAATGTGATAATCAAAAACTCTGGCTTAGTTGCTCTAGACCATTATCAGATTTCTTTATGTATGTACGTAAATACATAATGATGGTAGAATGATGATGGTAGAATCAAAACTCCAGTTATTCTCACCCACTATCATTTGATTACATCACTTCCATTTTCTATGATATTAATTGTTGACACATACCCAGATGAAAACGAATAAAATAAAACAGATTAACATGTATCCATGTAGGAAGACACCAAAGTATTGAGGAGAAATCCACATGTGTTAAATGTTAATTTCCTATAATTAGATTACTGTGATCTAATAAAACACATCAGATTATGCTGTTGACATCATCACTTGAATAGTTTAATAACTCCTAAAATCAGATAATGATCAGCGTATTGGTAAACAGGCTCAGTGACAAGTACTTCCATTTTTAATACTGTGCATTTTACAGCTAAAAACTACTGCTAAAAAAAGTTCTTCTGCATCAGCACTTTTACTTGTAATACATTATATTTGCATTGGTGCATTCCTATTTCAGTAAATCTAAATCAGTCTTGTATTTTGCAGATGTACTCACAGGCTGAGTCTCTTCACCATACTTTTTCGTGGTTTGGGTGAAGTTGGACTGCTGTCACCAAGACCTTCAACTTCACAGGACAATGCGTAGCTGCAAGAAAGAGCATTAATACAAAATGTAAACATCATACAACGTTACCAAATGACTAGGTTCTTTGTGGCTTTAGGAGGTATGAATTCTGTGTGTGAGGCAAGGAAAGTCAGTGAGAGCAAGAGTTTGGAGAAGCAAAGAGAGTGCAAGGAGTAAAAACAACTAGTACAATAGATCAGTAGGGAGCATAGAAATGACATAAGAACAGCAGGGAGAGGCGAAGAGAAAGGACAGAGAGAGGCTTCTATTGTACGTGTGTGGACAATAGATGCAACAGACCATGACTTCACACACTAATTTGTTTGTTATCTAATGAAAAGTGGTGCAATCAAGAGAAAAGGCATTCAGGGTAAAGCAGTGGTACCTTTCCTCTTCACTGAGCTGAGGCTGGCTCTGAAACCAGCGGAGGAAAGCCGGCTCAGGCCTCAGACAGTAGCTGTTACAGGCCGACTGGAGCAGCTTGATCTGAGCGATCACCTCAAACTCCTGCAGAAACAGAAGGGGGGGTGGGATCACCAATGTTAGGTGTATTTAACTCTTTAAACATGCCACGTGTCAACCCAGCTCATCATGTGATAAATAATCATGTGATAATTGTGGTAGAGTCGCTGCATGCTTCTAAACTCACCCTGCGTCTCTTCTCAAAGTTGATCAGACCACCCTGCAGAGGACACAAAGAACACGCTGTCAGACCCTGGACATCACATACCAGCGGCTGTTTGGACAAACAGCATTAGGTGGACCACTCCAAAAACGACCGACAAAATTCCTCACACACTCATGGAAACTTACGCCCCAGCTTCTGACAGCAGTTACACAGTCAGACTCTCAGATCTACAGATCTGTGTAAACTCGCAGACACATGCGCTCAAATAACAGCCGCATATGTACAAACACACACATTCAACAGGTGTTGAGGTTTTTGGTTTTTTTCGTACCTCCACTACATCGGGCAGAGCTGTATCGAGCATGGTCAAGTCTGTTAGGAAGGTCCCCAAGTATGGTATTGTTCCTTGCATCGCTCCCTGTTGGGAAAGACAGTGGCTCAGTTCACAAATTCACAGGTGAGCTCAATTAAAATCATCGCTTACAGATGGTAAGAGCGGTGAGTAAACAAAGCTGAGTTATGTAGCTTGATCACACTGCAGACCACGGCTGACTGTACAACACATAGCTTTGCAGGAATGTCTTTTTGCTCCTTTTGAAAAGCTGGCATTAGTTGCTGTGGATCTTAATTAGAAAGTTGTTGTCTCACCATTTCCTTCTGCAGCTGGAGTCTCTTGTGGGTGCGTTTCTGGTGCTCCTTGGCACAACTTTCCAGACTGGCAAACTTTGAAGTGCCTTCCTGTAAGACAAATGCACAAAAAACAACAAAAGCAGCAAATGAGCAAACGTTTCCACACATTTTTACACCAAGTCTGGACTGTAGGAGTGACAACAATTAACTTTTAAATCAAAGACATTTAAAAGGACAATTACAGTTCATTTATGGACGTTGGGTATAAAATATAAAACTGAGATGGAACTCACCCTCATAAGTAGCTCTCTACTTGTCAGATAGTTATTGTGATCTGAGAAAATGTCTGACAGTTCCTCAAATGTCTGCATGCTGTCTCTGCATCAATAAAAAAAGAAAAAAAAAGGTAGAGATTGTGGTCATTACAAAAACATTTAAAAATTATTATGTCAAGAACTGGCCCTCTTAGCAGACTGGGTTAATACGATGCATGCATTAGTAATGAAAAATTCAACATTAGCTTCAAGGCTCAAAACAGGTATTTTCTGAATCTTGAAAAGGATGGATTGTGTTTAAGACTCCACTGAAATCAGATTTTTAGGTAAAAGAACATGTACTGTTTGGTTTCTGCAGCATTTTGTCACATTTATAATAATAAAATAAATGTATATCATGTACGAGTTTATCTGAATAAAATAATATATATACTAAAGAAAGGAAGCCAAATGATTGATTGTTCCATTAAGACCTGCTGGGATTATCTGCATATTTCAGAGACTGAAGGCTTACTTGTGCACACAGGCCCATGCCCTTTTCAGCCTGTACAAAGGATTTGACTGTAGTGCCGACACAATGGCTCGCAGAGACGAGAAGTTCTTCCGTATTCGACATTCCTATTAAGGGACCATTAACAAAAGGCCAGTCAATACTCAGATAGAGCTACTGTTTTTCATTTTGATTCGTTTGTGTGTTTGTTTCTGCGTACCTGAGCGATGTCGATCCAGCGCTGGATGACCCGCGCTCTGACGTGCGGTCTGATCTGTCTGTGTTTCAGAATGGTGCTAACCACGCATGCCGCCACCGCATTGAACTGGGTGATGGTGGCACGGATGGTGGGGGCGCTGTGTTTGTTGTCCTTTTTATCCCTCTGAGACCAGACGGAGCCCAGGCAGTGGTGGGGTACAACCTTTTTAAACAGCAACTGGAGGACAAGTAAAGGTATTAGTGCGACTTCACAACAGTGAAGAAATATCGCAGGGATGTGGCCCATGTGACCTTTCTTCCTTCCGATATAAGACACACTGCCAACACAGCCCAGGTCCACCTCCGCTTACCGCGTCCATGTAGGTCAGCTGCTCTGCTACCAGGTCGGCGTCGAATGACAGGAAGTTCTCCTGGACCTCAATCTCCACTTCCTCCTCTTCCCCCAGACAAAAAGAACTGTTGCCATGGAAACCAGCTGACAGGATGTAAACAGAGATATCTATTAGATAAAAATAACCATAATGCTGAAAACATTTGAGTATGTGTAGGCACCTACCATCAGTGTCTTCCATGTTGGCTTGAGTTTGCAACTGCTCCAGGAGACCTTCGGCCCGTTTCAGAGTCTCTGAGCCTGGTAGGGTTTTATGGAGATAGTCCATCAACCGGTGAAGACACGGGTATTCAGGAGGCTCCTGAAAGTCCTCTGGACACTGGTCCAGCCAATGTCGAAAGATTGAGGCTAAGGCACTGTAGAGAAAAACCAGGAAGATGTTTGAGTCTAAAGCTCATTGACACTACTACAATATTTTTCAACCTCATGTAGGGTCGTCTGAATTTTCTCGTAATTGATTAAAACACAAACAACCCCCCCAAAAAAACCTTACTGTAAAAAATATGTCATGAGAGACAATCATAAAACATAAAAGACATGACAAACTGAAGCAGTGTGGTACTGTTTAACTCTTAGTTTCAGATGCTGCAGTTTTTTCATAATTCACAGTTTGAGTTATTGTTTGTTCAGTATCAATGGTCAGCCTCGTAAATACAAGATGGACTGACTGTACATATCCTGACCAAGGAAAATAAAATTCTAACTTTGTGCCATATTCTACACCTGGCCTTTTCTGCCTCTGTTCATAATAATATAAAGACTAAATATAATCTAAAATCATCATTTATGTGCAACATTATAGCACACTATTACATGATCAGAAGCAAATTCATTTTAGCCAAAAAAAAAGCCTCCGTTTTGAATGTCTGGGGTCAACAGGAATTTGTGATGTTAAAATGGTATCACTAGCTTAAGAAGGTTGGGAGCCAGAAGCACTAATAAGAAGAAAATCAAACCAGTGACAGGTGAGTAAATAATGAATAGTAATGGTAAAAGTACATTCAGTCAAATAATGTCCAATCTGAGGCACTCATATTTTGCATTTTATACGAGTGTTCCCATTTATTCCAGTGTAATACTTGAACTCCACTCTCATTCCCTGTGCAGATGTGGCGTAATGACCACATGTGAACAGCTCTAATGTAAAGTCTGAACACATTCAGCATGCAGTGAGGTCCCCTCTTACAGTAACTGAATAAATAGTTGACATCTGAAAATTTAGAAAAGTCTACAAACATATTACACATTGTAAGTATATCATACGGATCAGTGGAACTAGAATATACACTCTTTCATCAACATTCAGAAAATATCAAGCTTATGTCATGTATTTGAACTTAGAAAAGAAATAAAAGGTTAAAAATGTCACATCAACATTTAAAGTGTAAGTAAAAATGTTTCGGCAATCCTTGAAATACAGTGGATTAAATTTACAAAGAAGCACTACAAATGTATACATTATATATATATATATATATATATATATATATATATATATATATATATATATATATATATATATATATATATATATATATATATATATATATATATATATATATATATATATATATATATATAAACAAAAAACTATTGAAGCTGAGATGGAAGGTTGTGTTTTAGACTGATGATAAGTTACATTTACAGAGTTCTGTTGCAGATTTATATTTACAACAGATTTCAGCAAATAAAACTTGAGTGGCTAAACTAAGACAAACTGTGGTGGTGTTTTTCCTCTCACTCATCATTGTGGTTAAATGTATAAAATACCCCACATGTAAATAATAGATAAAAAAAAATAAAACAAAAACAGATCTCACTTTCTGATGGCTCCACTGGTTTCAGAGCTTTGGCATCTGTTCGTTTCTGTGTTTTCCTCCACACTTCCATACCTGCAGCAGAAAACCAGATTAAAGCCATTTGCAGCCTCTTCTTAACACAGAGTTGGATTTATGATGCAGCCGAGCGTACTGCCTACCTGTCTAGGAGAAGCTGCAGGACAGTCTGTGTGCTGGCAAAGGCTCTGTAGGTGGACAGGAAGATGGAGGTGTAGGTGAGGTCGTTGTCTCCAAAAGCTGTTAATAATGTCTCCACCAGACGCTCCAGTGTTCCTGCACGGATACTTCGGATTTTACAGGTCTCCAACTGGCTCACTGTGTGGCCTGGAGGCAAACGATCCCCCTCCGCCTGTACACATACACATATGTGGGTTAGATATCTGTGTTATATTAAAACACACTGACAGTTTACACACCATTTACAAAAATTCAACATGTTATGTTCAATATTTAACATGAAGCATAAAACTAACAATACACAACATCAAAATGACATTTATTCTCTGGATGAATTAGCTAGTTAGTGATAACTATAATGTCAGAAAATGGTAAAACATGGTTTGACCCAAAACTCATACTATGAAAATGTAAAGAGCTGGAAGTGGAAAATGTTTACTTATTTTCTTTAAAAACTCAAATCAATCCATAAAACAGTTTTGTTGTATGGATGGCAATGCAATAAAAAAAAACAATTCTATGCTGTTCAACAGACTATTTCAATATTTTATAGAGTTAGTGATTTTTAACCTAATTTTTAAGATGGTAAAATGTTCCAATTAACATTATTTGGAAAAATGTATAACAAATGACACATTTGATTTGCTAATAAACAAACAATGAAGTCAAACATGTTGGTTGGCTGTAGTTTTACATATGTAGTATTTGTTATATATGTTAAAAAAATGCACAGAGAGTTCTATGACTTAATGAGAGGATGAGTTTGAAGAACAGTAATGCCATTACATTTCACAAATTTAAATGTACATTTTTATTAATGTACATTTGCAGGCTTGTTTTCAATGTGTTTGTGTCTGTCTCACATTTTATTAATTTTATATTAAGCTTTTATTAACATTTTATGCTAAACTGTAAAGCATGTGATTTTATCTGTGAAAATTAGCTTTAGAAATTAAATGTACTCACTTAGTTCCTTACTTAAACCTGTGCTTATATAATAACATCTTGAAAACATATAGCACTTTTCCCCGCTTGTGTTCCATTTCTTCCTATCAAACTATGAGATTTACTGCATCTCTGAAGTAGATAAGTTCCTGAAGAAAAGTGTAGACCGGTGGAATTCAGATAAGGTGATAAACACTAACTCAATGCATGACAATGAAAAATAGAGGAAGAATACAAAACATCAGTATACATAATCTATATTTATTTCAGACTTATCCAGATGTGTCCGACTATTGTGTTATGAAACAGGCCACAGAAAGTAGAAGACAGGGTGGTACAGAGTAAATGGACAGGGAAAGAAAGAAAGACCTTGGTGAAGTTACTGCACTACAACAGGAAACGCTCCAATCTGCTTTTAATCACAGCCCCCTCCTCCTCCTCCTCCTTCGTCCCTCCAGACAGAGGAGGACAGCAGCAGCTCCCTTACCACTCCCCTCTGATAACATCCCAGCACACTCACAAAAAATACAATTATATGTGTGTGTGAGATGACACAGTACAGAGTCACGTACACAGAGCTTTTGTACAGTTTACAGTTGTTTCAGTTAGACTTTACACTCAAATCCATTAACTACCATCCTGCATAAATGTACACAACATTACACAAAGCACCAACAATACATCAGGCAAACGCACAATCCCACTGATTGTAATTGCTCTTGTTTTCTGTGCACTGATGACTATTTATTGTAAATACTGAGGGAATGCTCTCTATTCTATTCCACTCAATAGACAGTGCTGTATAAAATACCCACACTGTTTTCATTAGCTTAGTTGGCGCCCCATGATGTTGTCAATACAGTCGTAAAGCATCTCAGTTTATATCTTTTTCGTCTTCACTTGCCAATGCACAATCCCTTCACAAAGAATAAATGCAGAAAAACAACCAAACAACTTAATTTTTTCTTGTAAACAAGGGGAAATCCATCTTTTTTTTCCCTCTTTTTTTTTACATTTCTGTTATAAAGGCTTCATGCAGTCCCAAAACTCACAAAGCTAAGAATAATGCTCTTAATTGCCTGTTCTGTAAAACAAATAATAATATACTGTACAACGTCTTATTACGCTGATAAAAACAGCAAAGTGGAACAAACAGCAGGGCCTTGTACATGCTGAAAAAAAATGCACAACTCCAGCAAAAGCCTTTAATACCCTTTTTTGTCCTACCAGCGTTTCATAAAACACTGCTGTATGGGGGGGGGGGGGGGGGGGGGGGCACTTTTGTTGGCAGTCGGGAAAGTCAGGAAATCACATGCTTTGGCTAAACAGTGCAGGTCTGGTGAAACTGTTGATTTTCAGCAGTGGGACTAAAGGTGTTGTCCAAAACTGTGAGATTTATAGTTCAAATGTTAAAATAACAGCCTGAGAAGAGCGCAATGTGAGACTGGAAGATACAGCCAGTCCTCTATAATAGAAATTAGTTTAGGGTTTTGTTTTTCAAATATGCAACAAAACACAATTATCCTACTTAGTACTTGCAAATGGAACCGATAAGAAAACTAAACAAGCATGCAATAAACAAAAACATATACATGAAAACAAAACTTGACTCATTTGCATATTTGAAAAAGAGTGAGAGGAAATAAAATGTTTTTAATCCCACCCCTTCTCCACAAAACAGTCTCAATTAGATTAGACTGGGTTAAAACAAAGTATTAACTAAATACTAATAATGTTCTGCAAGTTTTTTTTATGTGTGTATAGTCTACATGGCTGAGTATTAAAAATACAAGGAACTGAGGAAATGGATGCATTTGTTTGTTTGTTGTCATTGTATAGTGTAAAATCTCACACAAATGATAATTGTCGTATTCTCGTGTCCTTAGAATATGCTGTTTACACTTCCCTGGAGCTGCCATAGTGTCTATAAAGAGTATTGAACCAAAGATTTTTATAAAATCCAGTTGTAATTCATTGAGCTGAATAAACTAAATTACTCCTGGGGATCGATAAAGTTCATCTAAATCTGTAAGAGGCTAAAGTTTCAATTTAAAATGGCAGCAGTTTAGCCTTGTTAATACACACTAATGTAGCCAAAATGTCAATGGAAATTGACAGTTAAAATGTACAGACACAGAGACTAGAGATTTGGTGGAATGGTGGAAAAACTGCTCTTTTCCAATCAAACAATATATTGAGTTCCAGTTCATGGCAATAAAAGTAACTTCTTATAGCTTAGGAGAGGCTTCCCAATCATCTTTTTTTCCCCCAATTTACAACAGAAGGAATCCAGCCTTAAGGTGAACACTGTTACTGTGTTCTGAGAGTGGACCAGACTAGTATCTCCTTGGCTTAACCTTTTAAAGCTTTGGTAAAGATAAATCTGTCCAGTGCTGCTCTCTGCACTTTCAATTTAATGTAAATTCAGAAACATCCAGAACCCACAACATCCAAAAGCTGCCTGAGATCCAATCACTTTATTTATTTATTTAACTTCCACCATGCAAAGAGACAAATAAAACAAAACATGGCAAAAATAAGATAAAAACTAAATAACAGGATCCATCTTCAAGTACTTGAAAATCTGAATGTTTTCATGATTGAAAAGGAGTAGGAAGCATTACAAACTTATTCAATCTTCAAGTGCTTCTACACATTTATCACTACCTTAATATAAAAATCAAGCAATATATTTTTCCAAATTTACAACAATAATGTCTCCACAGGTTAAAGGAAATGCCTGGAAATAACAAAATATATGAAGTAGTAATATAGATACAGAATGTTCAAGACCAAGAGAGTATGTTGGAGCAAATGTAATATAGTTGAAAGGTCATACCTGCAAACTCAAAAAGTTTCATTATGAACATTTACAGTTGTTTCTGATAATAAATATGTTAAAAACTGCAAGTCAATGTTTTAAGCATTTATTATTTATAATACTGACCATTAATGACCAAATTTTAGATTAAATTAGATTTGATAGAACTTTATTGATCCCTTGGGAAAACTCCCTCAGGGAAATTATGGTTCCAGCAGTGTACCAATAAGCAGCACACAAGGAATCAAGAATAAAAACAATTATTGACAGAAAAATATGTATGAAAAAAAAAATCTTGAAAGTTAAGATCTCACTGAAAACAAAGCTGCACCAAGAATTGCTAAAAAAAAAAAAAGTTTTTCTGACACTTTAAATGCAAAGAAAACCTGAGGCACCGAGGTAACTAAATGACTTTTAGATTTTTTGCGGCCACCGTAGGGACAGTGGGTGTCCCATTAGATAGACGTGACTGAACACCACGCACTGAACCTATAGGAGGCTCGACTTCGCTGCTCTTCAAAAAAAAAAAAAAAAGCATGTTCAGCTGCAACTGTCAAAATGTTAGAGATCAGACGAGTCTACTCACCCCCAGCCATCGTGCTCCCTTGTTGGCAGCCTGTTGAATCTGAACTCTCTTCAGTGTCACATTGTAGATGGCTCCTTCCTCGACTTCCTCCCCCCAGTCCTGCACCGAGCTCTGCACAGAGGGAGAAGAAGAGTTAGAAACCTGGAGGAGAGGAGAGGGAGAGGGAGAGGGAGAGGGAGAAGGGGAGAGGGAGAGGGAGAGGGAGAGGGAGAGGAGAGGAGAGGAGAGGAGAGGAGAGGAGAGGAGAGGAGAGGAAGAGGAGAGGGAGAGAGGACGAGGAGAGGAGAGGAGAGGAGAGAGGAGAGGAGAGGAGAGGAAGAGGAGAGGAGGATATCGATATCTGCAAAAAACAACCATAGCAAATGTTATTCTTTATTTTGTTTTGCTAAAAAAGGGGAATCGACATGTTTTAAAACCACTTTCGGAAAAGCAGAAGGAAGAAGAAGAGAAACATAAACCACAGCTGCCCTCAACAAACTAGGAAGAGAAAGACGAAGAAAAGTGCAGTAAAACATCATGAACTCCCCAACCCCCACCCGCTGCAAGCCTGCCAGGCCTCTCTCTACGACCTCCTCTCCTCTCCCCTTCCCCATTCCCTCATTTTATTCCCTATCCATCTCTTTCACCATGTCCCTGACTCAAAGAGACTCGACTCAGAGAATGCACTCCCCTTTTTTCCTTTTCCGGAGGAGAAAAAAAAACTGGAGATAAGAGCCGGGATGGATGAGTTCTCCTAAACAGTCTCCAAACAGAACAAGAGCTTTGCATGACTTTTCCCCCTCAGTTGCTGTCGATGTGCCTTTGACTGCTCGCCTGCACGTTCTCCAGAGTTAATTAAACAAACCAAAGAGCTCGATTATGAATCCATGCCTCAAGAGGATGAACACACTCACAATCGACTCTGAAGACTAAATGGGATTGTGTTTAGCCCGCAGGCAGGAGCACATATGCAACGTGTCTGTCATCAGTCGTAAATCACTGACAAACAGCAGATAAACAAACAGAAGGAGCTGAGTGAAATCAAAATACAAAGCCCTGCTCAGGGATCTGCTGAGACATCAACATATGGAGACAAAAACAGAGACAAGGAGGACAGCGAGTGAAGCAATGGCCAAATATAAACACCACGCATGCAGCTTCATGGCCAAGTGGCTCAACGGCCGAGATGACTCTCATTTTTGTTCCTACGTTCATTTACGCAGCTCAGTGTCCCCAACACTTTGCCCAACAGAAGGGGTGCCAGCAAAGGGGGTCAGAGGTCACAGCCCACCATTAACAGACTGTAAGCTGGAGAGACAGAAACACATACAAGAACAGAAAAAAAAAACATGAAAAAGACCGAAAAGCAGAAGGAAGACAAATTTTACTGGCTCTGTCAATCATGCAAGTAATGGTAGGTTATAATAATAATAATAATAATAATAATAAAGGTGCCTTTTTTGGCACTCAGATACATCATACACGAAACAGAAAAGTATAAAAACAAGCAAAACAGAGTAAAAACCAGGTTAACATAGCTGAATTGATGTATTTAGTTATGGTCAGTACCCTCTGTACTGTACATCCATGTCTCCCTGCCTCCATTTCTGCCACTGGCTGTCGGCAAGCTGGCGCAGAGACAGATAAATACATCAGTGCATGAGTCATAGCAGTCCACACACTCCAAAACAATAGGCAGGAGGTCTGTATGCTGGTTGGGCCAGGCTGCTGAGTTCACAGTCTGCACACATAGCCTGCTTTTTTGTCAGCCAGAGAGCAAGAGGAGATGTTTTTTAGAGCTGGGTTTAAAAAGGAAAAAAAATGAAAAGAAAGCTTACTCTCTTTGTGTTTGCCAGGTTTGGGGTTTAAACTGAGACAAAGTTCCATGAGCTTGAATGAAAATGGAAACCAAAACAGTCTGTCATAGTGATATTTCTATTCACTGGAGGCAAATGGATACAGCACATAAGGATATATCATACACAGGCCCATCAGAGACATTATAGAGTGGATAAGGATGACTTTGCAGGGAACAGTATATCTGAGTGAGAGTAAACAGAAGAGGAGTTGTTTACTTTGCACTAACTTGAGTCTCTATGAAGGTGATGTTCACCAAAGTGCAGAGGGAGGACATGGAGACAGCAGAGGCAAACACAACACTATCTCAGCTCAAATACACTTAATCTGCCCATCAGCTGTGTGTGAAACAATACTCCTAAGATAACAACAAATAAACTGGTGTGTTTTTTCTTTGCCTTCACGCAGCTGGTACCCGTACAGAGGACACTAATGCCCCGGGGCCTCGACAATTGTTCCCCTCTGCTCCACTGCGGGGCCCTAAAACAAAAGTTTTCATATTCGTTTTAAGGGAGGGGGAAAAAACTAGCGGATCGGGTTCATATTATGGCGGAGTCGATGGGGATTTCTTATTTTTAAAACCCCCCCCCCCAACCAACCCCCAAATTCTCTTTTATCCACGTTTCCAAACTTTACGCGACATCTTTACGCACTGATAATGTGGGTTAAACTGGATTTAACACGACAACAGAACGGGTGTAAAACAATTAAAACTCAATGTTTAAGCCCCCCCACCACCCCCTGTATCCTCCTCCTGCTCTCCCTCCTCCTCCTCTTTTATCCGCTACTTTCCCAAGCCGACACACAAACACCCCCCCCCCCCCCCCCCATTTCCCCCTGTCGCTCCCTCCATGACTCCAAAACAGTAAACTCAATAACACAGGGAAGGATGGTAAACGTTGTGCTCTTTTTTGTTTTGTTTTGCTTTACCATTTTAGGTTTTCCAGGCGAATTTCATGGTGAGCGTTTTCTCTCATGATCCGGCGGCAGCATCAGACAGTTCTAGAATAATCCTCAAATGGAAGAAAGATGACGTGTTCCCAAATTTGGTTTCTTCTTTTTAATCCCAGAGCTTCGTTAAAGAAAAGTGAGGTTTTTTTTTTTCCTTCACCACACGCAGCTCTTTCTCCAGACTCCCAAGTCCTCCTCCTCTGTCTGTCAGCAGCCTTTCACTCTTCTACTGAATGACCAAACTCCTCCTACTATCCACTCACAACAGTCCTGCAGAAAACTCCTCCTCCTCTTTTTGTCTGACTTCCATCAGACTGATGACAACAATGCGCGCGCGCAAATGCACGATTGTGACATTTGCGCAATACGTCAATAAAGCGGAATAAAAGTCACTTTTCTTATGAAACTCACAGAGCAGAGAAGTACTGAAAATTACATAGAAATATGTGTTCCAATGCATATTTTTTTAAAAAAAAATTTAAAATACTGTAGTCAACATAAGTGTTTTTTCTTCTTCTGTGATCAGTTAAAGAAATGGTTTTGTTTTTAGTTTAGTTCAAACGTAAAATTAAAAATAAGGGGAGAAAATCAAACAACACACGAAAAAAAATGTGATAATAGAAAAATAGAAAAAGGTTGTGTCTGAAAGGGAGTACGAAGAAGCCACTACTTATCCAGTCCTATCCCCCCAATTCCAATCCTTAAACTGTTAGTGCTTAATCAATAATATACAACTTTATGATTATTCCCCCCTATACAAACCTGTACACATATACACATACAGTCACATACTCAAATACACACCCTCATGTATAAACACACTAATGATAACACCTTTCCTTTAGCCAGATATTGTGACAAAACCATTTCTTTGTACATTATTTAACATTTTTGAATGTTTGGACACTGACTGAGCTCTTCACCTAACCCGTTCCAAAATGTAACCGCACACACAGATACACACACGCACACACTTTTCCTGGTTGTCCTTAATGTCTGTACTTTGACATTACAATAGTTGTCATTCAATGCCAACAGATTATCACAGTTTAATCTCTTCTGGTCTGTGTGAAGAAAAAAAAACCCAGGATTTTTAAACAATTTCCCAAACTCTGCACTTTAATAACCCTTATTCTACGGCCCTCTAGACGTCCTGTTCCCCTTAGGTGTCGGGGTGCCGTTCGCCCCGTCGGGGAATATTTTTCTGATAGTAACTCGTGTGCCATGCATTATCCCTTGTTTAATTGTTTGTCTTTTGAGTCATTGCTCTGTATGATCTGGTTTTGTTTTTGCAGTTTGTCCTTTTTGATTTTTCTTGCACTGAAATGAATGAAATTAGTATATGTGAATGACATGTCTATGTACAGTCCAGGGGATACTGAATAATATGATATACATGCATGACAAGTAGGAATACAAACTGACATAGATATGGAATCAAATATTAAGAATAATTTCATTTGTATATCACTTGAAATATCTCTACTATAGAACTGCGTTTCCCAACATCTGTGTCTTCTGTTCTCTTCCCAACAACTGTGTTAGTATAGAATAAAATAGAATGGAATAAAATACACACACACACACCACACACACACCACACACACACAACACATAAAATAGAATGGAATAAAATACACCACACTCACACACACACACACACACACACAATAAAATAGAATGGAAATAAAATACACACAACACACATACAC